>JAHBCN010023545.1:0-12500 GCA_019359885.1 Listronotus oregonensis | reverse complement strand
TCGACAATACCTTAACGAATCGTGCACCTCAACCGTCGTTTTATTGGAAGTGGGATAAGGGAAATTGTTTCGTTCTCTTTTAACCCGGTCTATTATATGTATTTACTCTATTACATTAAAATTGGCTCCCAACCCCTTCCTTGCCAATCCTGTAAAACACCCCTGTAAATTTATACAAAATAATTTCTTTAAGTCTTAAAATCACTTTTCCGTTACTACTAAAGTTAATCAAACTTGAAGATATAAATAACTGAAAAATGTAAATATTTATTTTGGCAGCATTACCCATTGTTAAAACTTAACCCTCATAAAAAAGACCATGATAAATGCCGTATATTTGCTATATCTCTATATGTACATTATGAACTTTTAATCCATAGTTTGTTCAATGACACCAAAAGTTTTTTTATATAATATGAATGTTTCTCTGTCTCTTACATTGTTTTTCCTAAGACGTTTGTCTTTGGGCAAAATTGGCACAATGAGATCAAGAAACAATTCGAACAACTCAATTTTGTTTTCTGTGTTTACTTTAAAAATATGCAAACGTCAATGTTAGTCTGTCATTTTGTGTTAGTTGTCAAAAAGGATTTAGTGGGGTTTCGAATATTTATCATGGTAAGAACACTTTTAGATTTTTTTTGTTTAGCAGATAATATATTGAAATTGTAGATATATGCACTAAATTATAACTGAGTGTTTTTCGACCCGCCATATACAACGTAATCTTTCTGATATATTAATAGTTATTTATGTATCAATGATATTAAGTAGATGTTTATGCCCTGAAGGCGATTTCCCACTACCCGTCCACCCATCCTTCCATCTACCCATCTACCCCTTATTATGTACCCATCTACTCAATTATAACCTTCAAGTATAATTATAAAAATTATTGACAAATATGACGTGGAATAGAATGTATAATCTAGAAATCCAAACACAGCGCCATCTGGGTGTCTTCGCAACCTACATGTCAAACGATGTTAGAGAGTTGTTGTGATAAATTAACTTATACCGCCATTTTTTTTTAAATTTATAAAACTAAATAATAAGAGAAATGACAGGAACTGTTCCTCATCCCTTCATATCGCTAAATTAAAAAATAGGGTTTGAATAGGGAAATTGAAAATTTAAATTGATATTTTTTTTTCCCAATCATAAAAAAAAAAGTATTTTTTTAATAAAAAACAAAATATGGGGTGAAAAGGTGGTCATAAGGTAAAAATCTTTTCGTCTTTTCAAAAATACATTATATCCCACACAAAATTTCATAGGTATATTAAGAGATATATTTTAAATATATATATATATATATATATATATATATATATATATATATATATATATATATATATATATATATATAATAAACAAAGGGAATATGGGGATTGCAGCAAGTGAAAAAATACTCTTTGGTTATGCCGAGCTTTCGGAAATGTGATGTGAATTTCCATCTTTGGGGATACTAAAATAAAATTTAAAGATATGGTTATTACAATTTACAGTGCACTTATATTTTGTGAGGTTTAAGTGGTTGTTATATTCATAGATTACACAAGACAGTTGAAGAATGGTCCATTAATATAAATAATTACAAAAAAGATATATTTAATAAAACTTACATGATTATTAAAAAAATTAAAAAATTACAATAAAAAAAAAAGGGCAGCTTTTAGCATTACCGGTTAGAATCATTCTCGTTGATTTTAGTAAGATTTTAATTTGTTTTTTTGATTAAGTTTTTTTTTAAAAATTTTTTTTAAAATTTTTATATTAATGGAAAATTAAAAACTTCTTTTTTAATCCCCTAATAAAAACTTGCAACCCCACCAAAAATGTAATTTTTTCCCTTTTTTAAAATTTAATAATTTTATATTAATCTTAAATTATTTTTAAAAATCCCTGAGGGAAAAAAAATTTGGCTAATTATAAAGGGGTTTTTTGCCCCCCCCGCAAATCCCCATATTCCCTAGTTCTTTCTTAACTAGTCAGCAACGACTACCCTTCTGCTTATTATATATATATATATATATATATATATATATATATATATATATATATATATATATATATATATATATATATTATTTATTGTCATAGCTAATCAGGGAAACTAAATAAACCAAATATGATTTAATGGGTTAATTTTAAGAAGACTTATCTAGTAACCTCATATTAAAAAAATATTAAATTCGCCTATTTTTTAAAAGTTATTAAAAAAACGATTTCCGGGGCGTCCGTTGGTACCTGTATCTCAAAGGGGGGGGGATATTTTTTAGGTTTTCTATTAGATTCCAGAGATTGCCCCCCATATTCTTGGACACCCTGTATATATAGTATCTACTTAAGTTTGGAACCATATGGAAAACTTTTTTTTTTATTAAATTTAGAAAAAAGGTCTGCACTTCTTCTTTATAAAAGTTCTGCATGGTCCAAACCAAAATCCCATTAGATATCAATTTTTTTAAGCCGTATACGAGCTTTGTCAAAAAATATAAATTTTACTAAAGATTAAAGTAACTTTTTTACAATACAGAAGAATGTTATAAAGTAAAGTTATTCTGAATTAAAAGTTATATTTAAATATGCAATAACAGATTTTTAGCATAAAAATTTAGGATTGGTGATTATTTACTAATAATTTTTCTATTTTTTTCTTTACGATTTAGTAAATTTACCATTTTTACCGTATTTTAACAAATACAAACTCACTCTGACACACAATGTCAAATATTTCATGTCAGTGCATCCTAGATTATGTTAAATTGTTTCACCCTGTATATTTTAGTTTATGATATTGATGTGCTTTCTGGGCGTCCTTCACATATATCGTCTTCAAAACCACCCTTAAATTCAGCAACACATCTTTCTACTGTTTTAAGTATTGTAGGAGAAAAATTCTTCTGTATTTTTAGCCATCGTTCATATATTTGTTTAGGTGCTACACCTTGACAAATGTGCATGAAATTTCACATGTTCACCATATACAGGGTGGCCCACCCCATTCGTCTCGGTTTTTCTACGAGAAAATAAGCCACTAAATACAGGGTGTTCCATTTAACTTAAGAAAGTTATTTAATAAAATGTGTGTTCAAACTTTAAGCCAATTTTTTTCAACACTCTGTATAATATTAAGGTAAAACTTTTATGTGATAGTTAACTTAAACCTTGAGCTAAGCAATACATTTAATTACGAGCAGCTCGTTATATGTTACAGGGTGTAAACAATTTTTAAATTATGGTCTGTATTTTTAAATTTTTCTAAATTTCTCAGAAAAGGTTAGTTTTAGGTATAGGAAATATACCAATAACTCACCTTTATTTGGTCTATAGTATCTAAAAATATCAAAAAATATGGGGTGTTTTAAAAGAAAAAATATAACTTTGATATGTACTTTTTTTGGGTCACCCTGTATATTTGAAAATAATTTTAGAATATGCTCCTCATAGACCCACATATGACCGTGCTAAAAGTTTTTCCCCAACTCGTTTCATTTCTCGTAGAAAAACCGAGGCGAATGGGGTGGGCCACCCTGTATAAGAAAAACAACTTTTAATAAAATCTTCTATCATACTACACAATTTTTTAAACAATTTCCCACATAAAACTGTTTTTCTTTTGTTGCAGCCCCCCGAAAATGAACTTCAAAAAACGGAACGTGTCATGTCGGAACACGAACTAAGAGTACAGCGCAGCCTCCAAAAACTCACGGTTCCCGAATGGTACAAAAATTCCCAGGTACCCAGCCAAGGCTTCTTGCTCAAGAAACACTCGTCGAGAGAGACCCGGTGGACGGGCACCGGCTCCAAGACCACCAGCTTAAGTTCTCTGGGTTCCGGTGCTCAGAGCCCGTTGGTGTTGAGCCCGACGCCTTCGAACCAACCTTTTGTGCGATGGAGTACCTCGAAGTTAAACAGCACGGCTTCGTCGCCTTGTCAGAGTACGAGAAGTAGCTTCAACCAAGGTCGCCAACCAAACGGGTCGATATCTCCTAGTTCAGCGAGATCTAGCTTTAGCTATAGACAACCTTACATGGGATGGCGGTCCCAGGAGAGACTGAATCGACCGAGAACCCCAGCTGAAAGACTTGCCAGCTCACTTTTAGCTAAACAAGGGCCGAACTCAGCGGTTCAGCAGGAGAACCCGGAGATCCAAACATCAATTAAAGAAGTAACTTCGGCCATCGTGCACTACGTCAGCGGTTTGAAGCCAAACTGCGACGATAAGAACTTGGATAACCTAGACAACTCGAGTCAGCGGTCGAGTTCGGTATCACCGAGAGGGAGTCAGAAACTGTGCTGGTTGGAAAGCTCCTTCGTCGGAACGAAGCCTCTGGATAGCCCCGAGACTCCGGTGACGTGCTCGGAGAGTCCTGTGCCGCCTCATGGAATGAGGCTGGAGCTGCAGAATCACAGCAGTAATGGTGAGTCATTGGTGACTTAAGGATCAATCTTTTTATTATCCGCAGTAATACTGAGTTTTCAAAAACGTACGAATTCGAGGAGTATCTGCTACAGTTTCCTGTTATGTGTAGGTTTCTGTATAGTGTTCGCTGCAAATAAAAAAATTGATTCTAGTATATAATTTTCATGGGACTGATTAAAGATAGGATTTTTTAAAAGAGATGGATTAAAACAATTCGGGGAATCTTAAGTAATAAGTTGTACAATAAAATTGGACAGTGGGTGTCCAAGTTATGTGTGTGTTTGTAGAATTCGCAATTTTATCTTGGTTTTCATCGTTTTAATGTCTATAGTTTGTAGGTGTTCTTATATGGAGGATGGTTTTATTAGTAAAAGAAAGTAAAATATTTTTATTGTTATAAATCAAAAGTTGTGGAGAAAGACAAGACAAAAAAACATATCTTGTTTATGAGTATTAAGTTAAATGTTGAGTTGATCATTATAAGCAGGTTCTTTTAAAAGCAAGCAGATTTTTTTTACCCACAACTTTGACATATTTTTTTCTATTGTTTATAACAATAAACTAATTTTACTCTCTCTTATTAGTAGACTTATACATGTTCATTCAGGACTTATTCTAAAAAACTAAAGGTGATACTGAAAATATTTTTGATGATATCGACAAACAAGTTCAAGTTCTTTTAATTTTTAAGGATAGGTTCTGAATCATAAGATATTTTAACAGTTTCATCGAAGGTTATAAAAATAAAAATAGTTAAATTAAACCTATGTTGCCAACGAATTAATAATTTCATCATGTATGTATAAGCTAACGTTAAACACTGAAATCTGTCATTCCCTGAAATGACTAGTTAGTACATGAATTGTCGGTAAAAAGCGTAAAAACCTTATTTAACCAACAATAACTGACGATTCAGTCATTCCCTGTAATGCCTAGGTAAACAAGGATTTAAAAATGATTATTACGCTGTAATAATAAGGTTATTACGTTGTTTGCCGGCTATAAATGTACTGACTAGACATTGTAGAAAATAACAGATTTTCCGTGCGTGTCGATATATATAAGAGTTATTTTTCATCAAAAATGTTTTTTATAAAAACATATTGAATTAACTTGTCTATATAATATGAATTATTTTTTAAATAATTTAAAAAATGGGTGCTAAATTATATTAGAAAATTATTTCTTGTAAATTTGTGTAAATAAATAATTGTGAGACAGAAAATTTATAAATGCCTACTTCCAAGAGAAACTGGGAAATTTCTATTTGGTTTTTCATTTCCTGACTTAAAGATGATTATTATGTCGATAAATATAAATCCGTAAATTGATGCTACGTTCTTAAATTTGGCACGGGGTGAAATCAAAAGGAATCAGATTTTTGGTCACGTGGTACTCAGGCGCCTAATTCGATAAAGTAATTAAAGAATACCAAAATTAATTTTGCTTGCCCTTGATGTTTTCACTTAACCTAACTTTTAGAATTTTCTTGTTTATAAATTAACATGAAATTTTACATCACTCGGCACGTAACAATAATTGAGAGATATTTGGTGTTTATAAGTTTTCTGTCTCAATTTCTTTTTAAGTCAGAATTTATCATAATTTGGAGCAGCTTTAATAGACATTACCTAATTACAATATAATCCATTTAGTGTTTAGCGAAGGTGTTAATCATTTTACTAAAGTTTAAGATAAAGTGCTTGGCAGCGATGTTGGAGATAATTAAAAAATATACAGTGTGTTAAAAATTCGTGGTGCATATAAAATGCATATGAAAACATGACTCAACACTTTGGGACTCACCGTATACAGGGTGTCCCAACTCTATGTATACAATAAATATCTCTACTCCGGTATATGATACAAAAAAAAAACTTAAAATAAAAATTGTGTGTTTGGTAACGCTAATTTTCTTAACAGTATTGGCAAATATACAGGGTGTCCCGAAAACAGAGTTTTCATTGTTAAGTAAGGTTTTTTAATGGAACGCCCTGTATATTTTACCAAATTTTGACTCTATTTAATTCTACATCAGAAATGTATATTATTCTATACGTCGATTATTGCTGGTTTTTGAGATAACGACCTATAATTGTGGTATTATCTGATTTACTCATGTAATGTTTAAAAACGATTAAAGAATAAAAATAATTAACATAACATCCTATAGCAGATGTTTAAACTGCTGACCGCTTTTTAGTGCTATTTTCTGTCATAATTATTTAAAAATATTTTTTAGTGTCAGAGTGACCAATTTAGTTCCTTTATTAGTTACTTAATTATGTCAAAAACCAGCAATATTGACGTATAGTGCATTTGACATTTTTGATGTAGAATTAAATGTAGAGTAAAAATTTGGCAACATATACAGGGCGTTACATTTAAAAAACCGTACTTAACAATGAACACTCTGTTTTTGAGACACCCTGTACAGGGTGATCAGTTAAGGGTAGCGAGCGGCCATATCTCATAAGATATTGTCGTATAATTTGAGAAAAAAATCATAATAAAAGTCGCCAAGAGAATTGCTGGAAATTATTTTCGAGTTTGTCAAAGTCCGTTAGAGGGCGTTACAACTAAAACCAAGTAGAAAAATGGGATTTTTATAGAATTTTGTTTAATGAAAGTATATCGATTATATTATTTTCATATTTACTGAACCACATTTTTTGTCTAAAACGTTTTGTTCTATTATCAAAATAAAGCGGTGGGGAACAATTGTTTAAACAAAAACCGATTCTCCGTTTCTTTTAACCGATTTTAGCAAACTTGGCTCATATGAAAAAGATAATTTGCACTACAAAACGCTTATTTGGTTTTAAATTTTTGACTTTCTTGCCAGATGGCGTTAACTGAAATGGTAGCAAATTTTTGAGTTTTTCAAAAAAAAAACAAATGTAATGGTATATAATTTTATATATTTCAAAAGAAGATAAATTTCTCTATAATTTAAAGAAATTGATTTATATCTACCTTTTTTGAACCGTTGATATTGACCAAAAAATAATTTTATTACATTAAAATGGCACGCCACTGTTTTTTATTAAAATAAAAATCAGTTTTGTAATCGCTTATTAGTTGCTAACAAAAGAACCCCTGACTTTTTCGTTAGCAAACGGTTTTGGGTTGTAAATAGGTTTTCATACTGTTACCTTATAATTATCATTGTAAACAGTATGTAAAAACCCATTTTATTTTTCAATCCAAAACCGTTTGTCTAACGAAAAAAGTCAAGAGGGTTCTTTTTGTTAGCAACTAAAAGAGATTACAAAAATGATTTTTATTTTGATAAAAACAGTGGGGTGCCATTTTTAATGTAATAAAAATTTATTTTGGTCAATATCAAGGTTCAAAAAAGGTAGATAATAAATTATTTTCAATAAAAAATTTAGAGAAATTTATCCTCTTTTAAAATATATAAAATTAATATACCATTAATTTGTTTTTTTTTTAAAAAAAATCAAAATTTGCTACCATTTCAGTTAACCCCTCTAGCGGCGACAGCAAAATCAAAAATTCAAAACCTAATAAGCGTTTTTTAGTGCAAAATTTTCTTTTTCATATGAGCCCAAGTTTCAAAAACCAAAAGAAAAGGGAAAATCTTGGTTTGTTTAAAAACAATTGAACTTCCCCCCCCCGCTTATTTGATAGATAGAACAAAACGTTTAGAAAAAATGTAGGGAAAAGGTCAGTAAAAATGAAAATGATATCTTTGATATACTTTCATTAGAAAATTTCTATAAAAATCCCATTTTTCTACTTTGGGGTTTGGGTTTTTACGCCTCTAGCGGACGTTTGACAAACTGAAAATAATTCCACAATTTCTCTTGGCGACTTTTATTATGATTTTTTTCCTCAAATCTACAGACCAATATCGAGATATGGCCGCATGCTACCCTTAACTGATCACCCTGTACATTTACCAATACTTTAAAAAAATTTAGTGTTAAAACAATTTTTAATTTTAATTTTTTCTCCAAGATTTTAGTGTATAAATAGATTTGGGGGCAACTGTATACTAAAAAAAAAAAAAAATTTTTAAATCAAATTTTTCTAAAATAAAAAGGGGCTTTCCAAAGGAAAATTTTGGGGGTTCTATCTCTGTTCATTTTGGTAAACTGTTTCACTAAAAACGGAAGAAAATAAACTGACGAAACGTTGGTAAATAATTAAAAAAAGAAATGGATGTGGGAAATTTTTGGGGTCCCCAAGAATTTTAATTAAACTTTGAAGTTTATTTAATCCTTAAATTTGGGTTTTGATAGGATGATTTAAAACTGACAACCGATCAACTCTCTCTATCGCCCACCATTGTTGCCGGCACACTTTTATAAAAATCTGATTTGTTTTCTTCTAAAAAGGCGTTACTATGTTTTTAAATAGCTGGGTTTCTCCCAAAAGGAAATTGTTCATATTTTCCCTTTTCCCCTTTCAAAAGTTTTTATTAATTTGAAAAGAAATAAAAACTATATTCAACTTCGGAGGGCCTTTAGTACCCAGATTAACGTTGGCTATGGACGGCGAAAAGGCACGTGTTGGTGCCTTTTTTGAGGGTTTGTTTTATTACCCGAATTAGGAAATATGAATTGGCACTGGTCCTATTTTGATAACTCCCATGCATAATTCCTGAGAAAAATTGGGAAACCCTTTACTATCCCAAAAAGACATAGGGTGTCAGAAGTAAAAAAAAATGTATTTTTTTTAAAATCCCATATTTACAAAAAAAATTGTCGAAAAGTTTTAAAGTTTGAAAAATTTTCATTTATAAAAAAATTTTGGGGATTTTTGGATTTTCAGGTTTTTTTTCCCCAAAAAAAAAAAAAGTTCAATTTAAAAAACCAAAAATAAAATTTTGGGGAAGAAAAATTCCCCAAAAAACAAGATTTAAAAAAAAAAATTAAAAATTAATTTAAAAAAAAAATCTTTTTTTGGAAAAAAAGGGTTTTTGAACTTGAAAAAATTGCATCGAAATTTGGTTTAAATTTGCAAACCTGCGTTAAAAAATGTTTACCAAAAATTTTTTGGGTCGTATTACGAATTTAAAAAGAAACTGAAAAAAATTTAAAAGGCGCGTAATCCTAATTTTTTAAATACATTTTTTTACTTTTCTATTTTCATACTTTAAAAATTTTGAAAGTCAATAAAAAATCATCATCATAGAAAACGAAAGGGAAACAACAATACAATTATTCAACGTCAGCCATTTTTTTAGGGTTGAGAGCCAGAACACCCAAAAATTTTAAACAGTGATTAATATGCTTTTCCCCAAATTTCAGAAATCCTTCACCAAAAAAACCCTCCTTTTTTTAAAACCCCAAATTTTTTTTCATTTAGGTCTTTAAAAAAACAAAACAAATAAGAACTAAACTATACTTAAAAAAGGTAAATTTTTTTTTTTATTGTTTTATAGGGGTTTTATGTAAGAAAAAAGAAAAAAAAATATTTTTTTAAAATTTTAAAATTTTCCCGGTCATTATCAGTCAGCCATTTTAAATTTTTTCGGATTTTTTTCTTTAAATTTGTAATAAGCGCCCAAAAAAAACCCTTTTAAATTATAAAATTTTAAAAAAAAAAAAAAAAAAAAAAAAGGGGACGATTAGTGGTGTTTTAGAGCAATGGGAAATTTTTTTTTTTAAACGGGTGCTAATTTTTTTCAAAATTTCTTTGGAAAAAATTTAAAAATCCAAAAAGTAACTTAAATCTTGTATTATCCCTTAATTTGTTTTTTAATTGAATTTTTTAAAAAAACCCTTAAAAAATGCAAAAAAAAAAAAAAAATGCATTTTTTGCATATTTATGTTTTTTTGGGCATTTTCCCCAAATTTTTAAAATTCCCCCGGGGGTTTTTTTTTTTTTCGTTTTTTTACCTTAAATTTTGGGAACAGGTCCACTGAAATAGAAACATGGGAAAAACACTTAGGCGAATTGACTTACTTTCCCCCTTTTGACTCCAGCTAGCAAAAAAAAAACTCGAAAAAAGATGCGATAAATGGGGAAATTTTTTTAAAATTTTAAAATTTTTAAATTTTTTAAATATTATTTGTTTTTTAAGCCGCAGTTTGCAAAAAAGTGGTAAGTTCTTTGGGGGAAACCGTTTTTAAAAAAAAAAATAAATAAAGTGGACGTTTAGAACTTCGTAAAAAGGGTTTTAAATTGTAAAAGGGTTTTTTCCCCAAGGGGAAAATTTTAATATCGACAAATTAAAAAAATTTTTTTTCCCCGAAGCATTTGAAAATTTCCATGTCTTATAATAAAAAGGTTAATAAATTTGGGGAAAACTTGAAAAAAAATTAAGAAGCTTTTAAAACCCATCATTTTTTGGGGTTTAAAAAGAGGGGGTTTTTTTTTATTTTCCCTTTGGCAAAAAAATTGTTTAAAAATTTTTTTTAATTCCCTTTTTTAAAAAAGGTATTTATCAACTGTTTTTTAACAGATTAGACCGCATAAATTTATTTCTTGTAATTTTGCGCGCCTTAAAAACCCTACAACACACCCGTCCGAAACCATATTACAAATTTAGATCTCGTTTGGGTTTCATGCATGTTTATGTAAATTATAAAATTTCCCCGGCCCATGTTTCTACTAGCGGGACCTGTCTGTATATTTTTAGCAATAAATTTTAATGTAGATAAAATGTTTTAAAAAAACCCCCTTTTTTTTTATTTTTTCCCCGACGTCCTATCAATGGTTTTTACATGGTATTAAAAAAAATTTTGTACCATTAAGCAGGAAAAGGAAACTTGTCCGGGGGGGAAATAGTGGAAACCTGTTAAAAAAAAGTTAAAGGGAACAGATATTTTGTTTGTACCCTACAAAGGGTTTTGCGTTCACTCTGGCAAAAACCTCAAAATATTTTATTTACTTTCATAAACGAATTACCTTTTTTTTTATGAATGTGTCACCACACGGTTTACGATTGGTAAATTGTAATGGTTTTGATATATGGAATTTTTTACACGTTTTGGGATTGTTTTTATTTGTGTAATTTTTTTTGTGTTATTTTTTTTTTTTTTTTTTAAGCAATTTATTTTTTGTTTTTTTTACTTTTTCCTTGTCTATCTGTTACATATCAACGAATTTATAGGGTAAATACAGGGCGTTGCGCTTGAAAAGCCCAAAGACATTTTTTTAAAGAAGGAGAAATGAATGAGTTTAACCCTTTATTAAAAAAATTGGGGTTGCCCATTTTAAGTGTGTTTGAATTTTAAAAAAGGTTTTAAAATGTAAGATTTGTTAAAGAAAGGTTCATTATAAGAGAATTAGTGAATTAGGGGCAATTTATACCATTAACATGAATAAACATATATATCTTGTTTTCTTAACCCCCTATCATTGGTGTGTCTACAACTTGTGTACATTTTCCCAAACCCTTAAAATTTTTTTAAAAAAAGACGAAAAGAACAAAAAAAAAAAAAATTTTTTTTTGTTGAATTTTTTGATATTTTTATTTAACTTAAATTTTTTTTTTTTTGTTTCAATGTTTATTTGGGACCCCCGTATTTCCGGTTTAAAACATTTTTTAATAAAAAATGTTTAGGGTTTTTTTTTTAAAATTTTTTTTTATTTTATTATTATTAATATTTTGTTTGTGTATTTTCTTTTCACATTAAAAATGGGTAACAAAAAAAGTCCCCTTTATAAATTAAAAAATTTGTTTTATTTTTTTTATTTTGTTTTTTTTTTTTTTTTTGTTCCTGCACATTTTTTCCCCTTTTTTTTACTGTTTAGGTAAAGGTTTTGCCCTTTTTTTTTTTAAACGAATTTAAAAAAATTATTTAAAGAATTTTGTTTTTGTTGATCAAAAATTTTTAAGGGGTTTTTTTTTTTTAAAAGGACAAAAAAAAACCCCCTTTATTTAAAAGGGGGAAAAACTGTAAATAAATTTTTACAGTTTTCCCTTTGGGGGAATTTTAAAGTCTTGGGGATGCATTTTAGCGAAAAAAAGGATTAAATTAAAAGGTGGAAAGGGCAAAAAAGGGCCCCCCAAAGGGCCCCAAAAAATTTTGGGGGGTTCCCCCAATATCGCCAAAAAAAATTGGGGGAAAAATTTTTGGGGTTTTGACAAAAA
>JAHBCN010023544.1:0-12472 GCA_019359885.1 Listronotus oregonensis | reverse complement strand
AAATTGTGGGTTTTTTTTTCAATATTATCTTTTGAAATTATCAGTAAAAAAATATCGCAATAAAAATGATAAACTATAGGCAACTTCAATTTTTTTAAATGGAACACCCTGTATCTTAACCCTACTATAAAAGATTTTTTTTTTTCTGATTTCAAATAAATATACATGGATATATTTGGATGAACTATTTTTGAGATATTTAAGCTTAAAATATAAATACATTTAAAAAATCATATTAGTATCAAGAAAGCTACGAAAACAATAAAATTGTTTTAATAAATTTGACTTTTGTTTATTGTTAAAAGTTGAAATTTATCATTTTAACTATTAAAAGTAGTTTGTATTGTTTTTTTGTCGAGGGGGTTATTTAAAGAATAAAAATCGCTATATGCGTTTTTTTATGGTAACAAAAATTTGTGACGACAGTGCAAAGGGGAATATTACTTATTATATCCTTAACAACGGGTACCATGTACCATCCATAGATCCATTAAATACATAGTAAAAAAATTTTATTGAACAAAAAAGCTTTAAAATAAAGAAAAGGACTGCAGCAGAAATAAAAACAAAGTTTTGGATACCCTTTCGTTTTTTCAGGATAATTATAATACTTTTTCTATTAGACTAGCACTAACTTCTTCTAAAAATTTTTAAAAAAAATCCTGAAATATCAATCTCGGATGCGGCATCTGAACTTAATAAAAAATTATAAAATTTATTTAACCTTAAAATTTTACAAATTTTATCCTTATAAATTTGGGGTCCGTTCAGAATCTTCCTGAACAGGACCGACCTAAGTATTCTTAAAAAATAGCTAGGTTTATGCAGCAGGATCCGAAGTTTTTAAAAAAATTTAGTCACCGACAAGTCTTCCTTTACTTTGCAGGAATGTTTAATAAAAAAAATAAACAAATAAACATTATTATCCAGAGAAAACCTTCACCAAATTCAGTAAAGCTACGTTTCCACCGGAGGAACATGAAGGAACTTTTTTGTTTCTGGTTTTGTTGCTAAAAAAAAGTTTCCCAAAGTTCCTAAGTTTTCCCTTTTTTTTTCCCGGCAACAACTGTTTTCCGTTTACGTTTTTTTTCTGGTTTCCAGTTTTAGCGGTAAACCAAAAGAAATTTGGCAACAACAGGGAACAGAAACATATTGTTTTCCGGGGGAAAAGATACTGCAACTTGTAGTAACTTTTTTTTTTAAAAATTTTTAAAATTTTTTCCATTTTTTTATATTATTTCCGATGTGGGGATCGTTTTTTTTAAGCATTGAGTCGGGGGCATGCCACCATATTTCCTTTTCACGGAGACTTGGTTTCACCCAATATTTGTTTTTTTTTTTTTTTTGCCGACAACATTTTATAGAACGCTGCTGCTGCCGCTATTTTTTTTTTTTCTTGATCCATGTTTATCAACCGCGGTGGAAACAGTAACAAAAAAAAATTGCTCTTTTTTAGTTACCAGAAACATTAAAAGTTCTGTCAGTGAAAAAAAAAAAATTTACATTTGTTGCCTTCAATTTTTAAATTCACAAACAAGAAGAAACACAAGGTAACAAAAATGTTGCTAAATGTTGCTATTTGTTCCTCCAGTGGAAACGTATTTTTAACATAACAATTTTATTGTTTCCAGGGTTTTTTGATACTAATATAAAATTTTTTATGTAATTTATTAATAATTTAACCTAAAATATCTCAAAAAATGGTTTATCCAAATATCATCAATGTATATATATTTGAAATAAAAAAAAAAGATCTTTCGTTGTAGCGCATAATAACCGGGGTGTTTTTTTAAAAAAAGTTGAAGTTGCCTATTTTTTCCAATTTTTTTTAATGCGATATTTTTTTACTGATAATTTCAAAAGATAATAGGGAAAAAACCCCCACAATTTTTATGTAAAATTTTTTTTTCTGTCTTCGCCTCAGAAGCCACGCAAATAAAAAAAAAAGTCCCTGTACTACAAAAAATTCCTTTGACTTTTCCTGTGGTCTTTAAAATCTTGTTAATGCAGATTTGTCATTTATTATATTTTTTTGTGACATTTCATATATTTTGTTGATTAGTAATAGAAATTAAATAACCAATAATTTTATCAAAAGGCAGTATAATAGAACCAGAATATTTTTTAGAGCAAAAATTAGTATGAACACCCCCGGTACATATTAATTTTTCTAATTAACGTTTTAAAAAAAAAAAATGTAGATTTTTTAATTAAATTGTATATTCAACTTGGTGCCTAAAAAAATATGTAGGTGCTAATTCAAAAAAAGTCTTGTATTTCTCATTACTCTAAAAGATTTATTCAACATAGTTGAATAAAAGATTAAATTGGATAACAAAGGATGTTATTTAAATAATGTATTTGTCGCAATATAGAGTACAAACTAATATTACAATTATTGTGGTTTGTAACAATTCTTTGTTTGGGCAATATTTCGCAATATGTTGCTAAACAGATTAAAAAGTTAACAAATCTACTGTTTATATTATTACTTATTATTAACTATATTTTAAAAAAATATATTAAAAAAAAACCTAGTGAATTGGGTTTATTGACATTGTCATCCATCCAGGCATTAAAAAGAATCAGTTAAAAAGATTGTTTTTCAAAAGTTTTCTAAGTACCGCAAAAAATTTTCACTGTGGCTTTTAATAAGAAAATTTTAAAAAGGGCCCCTTAAAAATATTAAAATTTTTTTTAACTTTTTTCAAAAAAATTTTTTTTATATTTATATAAGAAATCATCTTAAAGTTTTAGAGTTTATAGATTATGAAAAACATGGTTTTACATTTTCGTCTGTCACTATATTGTCTGTTGGGTAATAATTTCAAATTTGGTATATTGAGTAAGGAAGAGGTAAAAAGGTGACATTTTTTCCCGCAAAACAGGATAAATTTTAAAAGCTTTTTTAAATTTTTTTTTTTTTTTGGGGTTTTAAAAAAAAAAATTAAACTAGGCCTTGTTTTACATCTCCATTATTTTCATGAGAAATAAAGTGGAGAAAGTAAGAAATGCCAAATTTTAACTGCCTTGCTCTTATTTATTTTTTTCCCATTATAGAAAAGCTTCCTTCTCTTTTTCCCCTCTAAGACCTCTAGGGCATCTGTTGCTACTTTATAAGTATTTCCACGCTTTTGCTTTGAAAAAAATTTAACCAAACGTATAATTTATTCTGTGAAAGCTTCCAACAGAGCATCCAACATTCCAACATGCATCCCCCCCTTCAGTCCACCGGGAAGAGACCCCCCCCCAACTTTGTTCGTTCCTTTATCCCCCAAAGTGTTGAGATTGTGAAACCTGCTGTTATATATACTGTTATATACCCCCAATAAATTTTTAAAAAAAAACTCCTAAAGTATAGGGTTATTCATTTTTTTAAATAAACAGGGCTTTATTTTTGAACTTCCCCCTACTTTTTAAAACGAATATAGCCATTTCGTATATTTTTTTCCGTAGAATTCAATAATCTAATCAGAAAAACATTTGAAACAAAAACAAAATAGCAGCACGAGTGAAGTTTTTTTAAAAGAATACCCCCCATATTTTTATATCAATAGAAAAGATTTTCACGAGGAATTCGGTGATATAGGGGGGTTTTTGGGGGTTTTTTCCGCGGTTCTGCTGCAATTTTTAAAAATGCATGAATATCATAAAATATACCAGATGACTTAGAATGGACACTGCCGTACATTAGAATGGCATGAAGTTTTTTGCCACCTAGCGACCGGAAGCATTACTAATATGTATAAAGGGCGGGAAAACCCGATATATTTCATATTTTTTTTAAGTTTTTTTTTAAAAAAAAAAAAAGATTAACAATTTGTTCATTTTAAAACGTCAATAGTAAGAAGGCACAACATGAATTTTTATGTATTAAAATTTTAACATGGACAAAGTTAATTTTTCTTTTATTTGAAAATAAGCAACATTTGAAGGTTTAAGGGTGAACAAAAAAAAAATAAAACTACTGTTTCTTAGAAGAAAATTTATTCGTATCAATATAAAAGAAAGTAACCTAGTTGATAGTGCTATAAAAAATCTATACAAATTCCATCAAAGCTGTTAAGTTAAAAACTCATTTTGTCTCTGAAAAATATAAATTTTAGTTCAATCAGCAAGAAATTATCAAAATGCAAAAAGCAGCAGAGCTACAAATAATAATTACAAATTCTAATACTAAATTTAATATACAGTCCCAATTACTGCAAATGGTATTTATCCATTGGTGTTTCATTTTACTTTTTTAATCACCAAATACAACCTAAATATCATTCCAGTGAGTTTGGTTTAAAAAAAAAAGTAAATTCCTAAAGTCTCCAAAGAATATTATTTTTTTACAATAAAAAAAACACAGTATATCTTCCACTTAGCCAATTATTATATATACTCTTTATAAATAAAACTTGTTAAAAATCTGGACAAATCTTATTTTGGTTATAATTTACAGTCAATAAAAAAAACAAAAGGTGAAATTGATTCAATTAATTTAGTCCTAAGTAATTTATAAAAATTCCATTTTTTTTCAAAGCATCCATACAGTTTTTTTAAAAAAAGCCTGCACACCTATGACATTCAAAATCATCACCCCAATGGCCCCAAAATTAAGGGGCCTTTGGGAAAGGGGGAGTCACAGAGTAATCTACAAATACATAAGTACATAATATGTATTAAAATTTTCTCATATCATAACAAATTTAAAAAAAAAAAACCTTTTTCCATAAGAAATATACAAAGTTTTTTTTTTTTCTTTATACAAAGGATTATTTACCTTTAAATACTTTTTTAAACATAAATTTGTGATATGGGGAGGTGGCAAACTGAACCCCGGAAAAAAAATTTTATAAAATTTTGTTTCAATCCATTTCTTAGTTGACTTTTTTTTCCAAATTTTTTTTTCTACAAAATTTTAAAGTGCCTTTGAAGTCCTTTTTAAAAAAATGGATATGAAAAAGTTTTTTTTTAATTTTGGGAAAAAAATTGCTGGTTATTCAAAGGGGATAGTCTATATATAAAAAAAAAATTTGGGGAAAAAAAAAACCCAAATTTTTTTTACCATTTCTAAAAAAAATTGATTATTTCTGAAAATTTTAATATACTATCTAGACTATCTTTTGTTTAATCCTCATGTAATTTTTAAAAACCCAAAAATTTTTATTCCTCTTTGAATAGTACAACCTTTTTTGGGCCCAAACCAAAAAAAACCTATTCTTTGTAGTTTTTTTTTTAATGTGCCATAAAAAAGGTATAGAATTTGAGGAAAAGGGGGGCAAACATGTTAATTTAAAAAAAGGATTGAAGTTTTCAAATACACTTTTATTTCTTTGAGAATTGATGCAAAATGAAATTTCCTTAAAATTTTATGACATTTCTAATTAATTGGCCATCTATGTATGATATCAATACAAAAACAATTTCGTTAATATTGCAGAAAAAAACTTTTGCAAAAAATTAATAAATATACTACATAAAACTAATAATTTTTAAGCTAATCGGTAGAATTACACTCGGTACCTGAGAAGGGGATCGGAATTTTTTTTTTAAAACATATAACTGGCAAACTCTACCTGATTTACTGCCGATTTCAAGATTAATTGGAGAAGTAATGTTCGTTTGTATCGGGGGCCCTTTTATTTTGGTGGTAAATCAAAATCAATCTCCATATTCCTATTGGTCAAAAACTGTTCATTTTCTTCAATCGACCCCCCTAAAAGAAAATAGAGAAAATTTTCCCCAAATTTTTTTTTTTTTATAGACTTTAAAAAAAGTAGAATTTAGAAAAAAACCCCCATACAGGATGATCCAATTTTTAAAAATCTAAATACAATTTAACTAAAATATTAAAGGGGGCCCAAAAAGGGGCCCCCCCCCCGTGTAGGTTTTTTTTTTTTTTAGCTACGGCTAGGGGAAGGGGTATAAAAAAATTACGTTTTAATACAGAGAAGATTATCATTAAATTTAATTAAATGTTTGTTATCTTGAGGCCCCCACCGGTCCTTCAAGTTTCTAAAATTGGCCATTTTTAGGGGGGTTTTAACAGTAACTCTAAATAAATCATTTATTTCAATTTACATGTACTCTAAAGAAATTAATATTTCCAAATGGTACAACAAAAAAATTTCAACCTACAAAATATTATATGTCAGTTAATAAAGAAATCATAAATAATTTTTTGCTACGGTTTGCAAGAGGATCGGGGTTCGTTTTGATACAGAGATTACGATTATCATGTACATGTACTCTACAGAAATTAATATTTCCAAATGCTACAACAAAACTTTTTGAACTACAAAATATTATATGTCAAAATAATAAAGAAATCATACAAAATTTTAACTATGGTTTTCAAGAGGTATCAAAAAAAGGGGTTTTGATACAGAGATTACAATTATCATTAAATTTAATTCAATATTTGTCATCTTTTAAGGCCCTACCGGTCCTTAAAAATGGAAATTTAATGACTTTTTGGAAAAAAAAAAATGCTGGGGGAGCCCCCCAAAAAATTTTTTTTTTTTTTTTTTTTATCTTTATGGTAACCTACAACTTACATATAACGCAACTTTTGAGGGGTCTTGTGTAGGGGAAAGAAAATAAAATATTACGGGACACCCTAAGCCCCCCTTTAAATAGGAGTGAAAAAAATTTTTTTATATGTTATTTCTGCAAATAACTTTAAAAAATTCGTATACATATTGTTATCTTGTAAACGTTGCAACAATTTTACAGACCCCGCACATGTATTGCTGTTTTTTAGTAATACCATAAAAAAAAAAAAAAATAAATAAAAAATAAAATATTTTACTTACCAGGAAATAAAAAAGGGGGGGCGGCATCGTAAGTGTTTCCCCCGTTTTGGTTCCTTTTTCCTTAAATTTTCCCTTTTAAAAAAATGTTTTGGGACAAACACGGCATTTATAGTGAACATCTTTGGGTGGCATATTTTTTAATAACGGATTTTTAAATTTTTTTCCATCCTTTTGGGGAAAAATTTTTAACCCCCGCCAACGGCGTTAGATGAAGGATTGGGGGAAACGGAATCATCACAATTTGGGACACAGCATTAACTTTCGACGATTTTTTTTACCAAATACCAAAGACATATTGCTCTAATTCACCAAAAAACAAGTTCAGATACAAAAAAAACACAAATTTAAAGTAGAAACGCAAAAGTATCGAAAAATTTTTTCTTGTAAGGCGTTCAACCACGGCATACCAGCGCTTAGCTTACACTGCCCCCTTTTTAGCATAAATCTCAAACCAAACCAAGTCGACTTGTACTGTTTGCAGGAAATGTTTTGGATACCGATTGGCCCCCCTCGCAGCCAGAAGGCTTACTTATAAGTTCATCCCGGATGTCCCCCAAAAGGGGTTTTTTAAGTCATTTGGTATATTTTATGGATACTATAAGGATAGTTTCACCTAAAAAAAACCGGGCTGGGACTCTGTAAAAAAATAAGGAAAGATAATGTCAAAATAGGGATCACATGTTCTTGTTGCATTTAAAGGTAACTCATAAGTTTGTCACTGTTTTGAAAGAGTTTTGAAAAAAAAGGGAAGTAAAAAAAAATTTCTTACAGGACCCCTTTTGGCTCCCCACAGGTCGCAGGTGTTTTATTTGTCAAAGACAAAAAATTTTAAAAAAAAATTTAATATTAGTTTATTGCTTTTTGGAGTATTTTTATAAGAGGTTTTCATCAAAAAAAAGGTTTGATTAGATTTTTGGGGAATTTACGGAAAAAAAAACAAAAAAAAAGGTTTTTTTTTTTGTTATTTAAAAAGTACAGTGAAGTTGAAATGTATCATACTTTCTTTAGGGGTCCTAAAAAGTTAGATTTAAGAGTAATCCATCTAAAAGCTATTTTTTAAAAAAAATCAACCTATTTTTTTTAAATTGTGTTATGAAATTTTTTTTTGGGGGGGTCCATTAATCCCTTTTGGCTCAAAAGGGGGGGGGGGGGTTCGACAAAAATCACGAAAAAAAAACAAGGAGGGAGGGGGGGGGGGAAAAAAGGGGGGTATCACGTGTATTTATTTTGTCGTTGAATGGGGGTTTTTTAAAAAAAACCCAAGAAAGGGGGAAAATTGACCCCCCCCTTGCCAGGCAACGATTTTTATTTTAATTTTCGGTCCTTAATTTTCCAGAATTAAATTAGTTTATAATTACCTGTAATTAAAAATAATATTCTAAAATTTTTTTAAATACTTTTAAAAAAAACACGTGATTTTGGGTAAGGGGGGGGGGGTCTTAAACCTCACCAAGATCACTGGGGGGGGGAAGGTTAAAAAAAAATAAAAAAAATCACGTAATTAATGGACGACCCTTTTAATTAAATATACAAGGTCCTGCAGCTCACCTCCCGTCTTATCTAGCTCATTTATTATTCGCTGTAAAATTTTCATTTTGTTGTAGATTACCCTTTTAATACGGTGCATTTCAGAAAAAAAATATTGGTGGGGGTGTCGAAAAAAAAGTGACGTCACGATGATGCATTTTTTTAAATAGAAAACTGTGTAATTTTTTATATATTTAGGTACCTCTTTGTATCTATCTTTCTCTAAAATTTTGTCAACATCGGGGAATTTGAAAAAAAAATATTAAAAAAAAAATGTTTTGCACCATTGAATTTAAAAAAGAATAAAAATACCAATAATGCTTGATTAATAGAATTAAACAAGGCACTTATTAAGTAACGTTATATCAGTCGCTTATGTCATTTTTTTTTTGAACTGTACAGGGTTCCCAAAAATTTTGTGTCAACCCTTTTAAAATTTTAAAATGCTTTATTTGGATTTTAACTATCCCTTGTATATTTTTAGGTCGTTAAGAAAAAAAAACAAACATTTTTCTAATCATAACCCTATCGAAATTTAACACATTAAAAGTTTTTCGTTGAAAACTCATTTTTGCATGTCTTTTAATAGTAATACCATTGAAAAAAAAAGATAGGTGGCTATGTAAAACAATTTATTGACATTAGATTTTCCCCCAATAACGTTAATTATTACCTAGAAATTGGTTAATGTTACATAAATGTTAGCCAAAAGTTTTAAAAAATTTAAAAAATTTATTTTTTTAAAATTTAAAAGTTTTTTTTTTAATTAATTTAATTCAATTAATAAATAATAATAATTTACTCGAATTTTTATAATAAATCAAACTAATATTTTGTAAGTTAAATAAACCCCATGTCAATAAATTATTGTTTTTCATAGCCACCTATCATTTTTATTTATTGTTATTGCTATTAAAATAGATGTCAAAATAAGTTTTAAAACAATAACTTTTAATGTGTTAGGAATTTCGATAGGGTTATAATTAAAAAAATGTTTGTTTTTTAATTCTGCATCTAACGACCAAAAAAAAGTACATTTAAAATAAAAAAAAATAAAGTGCTTTCAAATTTAAAGAGTTTGACACTAAATTTTGGACACCCTGTACAGTTCGAATTAACCAAACATGACATAAGTGACTGATATTACGTTACTTAATAAGTTTCTTTTTCAATTTTTATTAATCAAGCACCATTGGTGTTTTTATTCATTTTTAAATTCAATGGTACAAAACATTTTTTTTAAACTGAAATAACTGAACCGATGTTGACAAAATTTTAGAGGAAGATAAATGACTACAAGAGGTACCTAAATTTTTTAAAAAAAAGACAGTGTTTCTTTTAAAAAAATTTTAAAAACAAAATTATTTTCCTGAAATGCACCGTAGGTTAAAGGTAAGTCAGCAAAATATAAAAATTTTTTTAAAATTAAAAAAAAATAAAACTGCATAAGCCCGGAAGGGGAGCTGCAGGACCCTGTATACAGGAGAGATTACAAAAATACATTTTTCTTAAGTTGTACAGGGTCTTTGATTTTTATTATGACTTCTGAGGTCTTTATTTTTAAAGAAAAAAAAAATGTTTTTAAAAAAAAATTGTAGGTTTTTTCCATGTTATCTTTTGAAATTATCAGAAAAAAAAATATCGAAAAAAAAAAAGGAAAAAAATATAGGCAACTTCTTTTTTTTAAATGGAACACCCTGTTTTTATGCGCTACAAAAAAAAAAAATTTTTTTTTTCTGATTTCAAATATATATACAGTAGTGGCAGAAAGTAGAGCTTTTTTTTAAAAAAAATCAAATTTTTTTGACAACTAAAAAAGGGAAAAAAATGATATTTATCCCAATACTTTTGGTAAAGGGGGGGTTTTCTTAAATCAGATAAGAATTGACCTTCTGAATATTTCTTTTTTTTTTTAAAAACTGATAAGAATTTGTGTATGGCAAAAAGTAGAGCAACATTTTTTTTAGGACTTACAAATCGAATAATATTAGTTTAATTCCAGCTTTTCCCCCGGGGTTTTTTTTAAAAAAGAAAGTTAAGTTTACAATCCCTGGGACGGCCTTTATTTTTTTGATTTAAAAACACGAATTATAGACTGTTACAAAAATGGTGAAAAACAAATAAATTTTTGGAAAAAAAAGGTTTCTTTTGGGATAAATCTATAGTATCGCGAATCATTTCACGTTATGTGAAGCATGGACATGTTTTAAAAAAAAAAATCAGGAAGCCCAAAAAAAAACGGATTTAAAAAATAAACAAATTTTGAAAAACCCCAAAAAGGGGGATCCATTTTTTGGGTTAAAATAAAATAAAAAACGATTATCAGAAAAAAATTTGGCATTCAGATATTTTTAAAAGGGCAATGAAGTAGATTATGCGAGGCCAAATTATTTGAAAAACGTCCAGCAAAAAACCCCTTTTTTTTTGGGGAAAAAACCCCGACGATCCCGTCTTCTTTTTGTGATTTTTTGCACGGGGAAAAATAATGACGGGAAAAAAAGGGTAATATTCAGCACGAATCAAAGTTTAATTTTTTAAAAATGATGGTATAGCATATGTTCGACGCCCCCAAAAAAAGGTTAAATCCCAGATACACTTGTCCAACAGTAAAAAAATGGTGGTGGATCAGTTATGGTGGGGGGGTTTTCCGGTTTCGGAATGGGTCCACTTCAAAAAAATTTATGGGATAATGGATAGATTTATGTACAAAAGATATTCTGGAAAATGAAATGGTTCCATATGCAGACGAAAAAATGCCCCCCCTTTTTCACATTTTTCAGCAGGACAATGAAACCAAAGCATTCTTCTAAATATGTAAAGGCTTTTTTTCAGCAAGTTTTTCAAGTAATGGTTTTGGCCCCAAAAAAATCACCAGATTTAAACCCCCCGAGAACCTATGGGAAATTTTGGGGGGGAAAATAAGGGGGAAAACTTACAAAAAAAAAGGGCGAATTGTTCAATGCATTACATGAAGCTTGGATTAATATGGATCCAAAAATTTCCCTTACTGCAATCTATGCCCAAAACCCCCGTGAGGGAAAATTTTTAAAAAAAAAGGATATTTTACGAAATACTAAAAAATTTTTAAATTTTTCTTCCCGTTTTTTTTTTTAAAAAAAAAACATCAATTCTTAAAAAAAAAGCTCTACTTTTTGTCCCAAATTTTAATTTTTTTTCATAAAAATAAAAACCCCAAAAAAAATTAAGTTAAGTTGTTGATAGATTTATAATGCTTAGGTCTTATTGGTATTTATTTCCAATATGATTGTATTTTCTTACTAAATAAAATAGATGTTTTGAAATAAAAAAAATTGCTCTACTTTCTGCCACTCTGTACATTGATGATATTTGGCTAAACCATTTTTTTTTATATTTTTTTTTAAATTATTAATAAATTACAAAAAAAAAAATTTATATTAGTAAAAAAAGCCATGGAAACAATAAAAAATTTTTTTGTTGCTGAATTGGGTGAGGGTTTTTTCTCTGGAATAATAATGTTTATTTTTGTTATTAAACATTCCTGCTAAAGTGAGGAAAGACTTGTCGATGAATAGAATTTTATTTAAAAACTTTGGATCCTGCTGCATAAACCTAGCTATTTAATCCAAATTTTGAACGGACGTAAATTTATAAGGATAAACTTTTTAAAAATTTTTTTTATAAATTATTAAATAATCTGTTTTATTAGGTTCAGATGGGGGCCGAGATTGATATTTCAGGATTTTCTAAAATTATTAAAAGTAGTTAGTGCTAGTCCAATAGAAAAAGTATAATAATTATCCCAAAAAAAAAAGGGTATCCAAAACCCTTTTTTTTTATTTCGTGCTGCAGTCCCTTTCTTCATTTTATAGCTTTTTTTTTTAGTATCTATAGATGGTACCCGTTGTTAAAAAATTTAAAAAAATAATATTCCCCCTTTTTTCTGTCTGTCATCACATTATTATTGTTACCATAAAAAACACGCAAAAAAAAATTTTTTTCTTCTGAATAGCCCATCAACAAAAAAGCAATATAAACTCCTTTTAATAGTAAAGTAATAAATTTTAACTTTTTCCAAACCAATACGTCAAATTTATTAAAACAATTTTATTGTTTTCATAGCATTCTTGATACTAATATGATTTTTTTTTTTTTTTTTATTT
>JAHBCN010023543.1:0-12591 GCA_019359885.1 Listronotus oregonensis | reverse complement strand
TTAAAGCAAATTATTTTTGGGCTAAAATATTTTTTAACCACTTTTTTCGGATGTGATTTTAAATTTCTGCGGCAACAATGTTTTTCCTTCCACCGATCTCCTTTCTTCTTCCCTTTCTGAAGCAGTCACAGTTATTGAAGATGAAGAATGAATTCTATATAAAAAAAATTAACACAGTTTATAAAAAAATTTGAAGAAAAAGTTTTAAATAGTGTCTCTAATATCTGATTTTTTTATTACCTATACAGTAAAGCGCAGAGTACTGCGAACATAGGACAATCTTGGACGATTTTGGATATACCTAAAAACGCCGCACGCATTGCTTATCGATCAATAATCTTCCAGCAAACAATTCAATACGTTTATTTCTGAAATAATTCTTTAGTATCGAACGCTCGACAGAATAGTTGTACAGTGTCGAATATTTACGACCAAAAAGTTTTTTAATAAAATAATTATTATTAGTAATGGATGTTTACGAACTGAAAGAGAAAATTAAAATATTTGAATGGTATCACCGTGGAAATCCTGTTAGGGGAATTAGGAATTATTTATTAATTTATTTATAACTAAGCCGACTCCACGATTTCCACTATTTACCGAGTCATTAAAAACTTTCTGACATTTGGTTGTTTAACTCCAAGAAAACATAAACATGATAGTGCCCCAGAAAAAAACCAGGAAAGGAAAATGAAAGAAATTATGGTAGTGACAAGTGTTATTAAAAATCCTACAGTTTCCATTAATACAATTGCAGAACAGGTTGATTTGTGCAAAAGATCAGTGGGAAGAGTGCTGAAAAAATTTATACCGCTCCTACAAAGTAAGAAAAACCCACGAAATTAACCCTGATGATCATTTTAGACAAATACAATTTTTTAAAACTGTAATGGTAATGAAAAATAACAATGCATTTATAAGAAACATTGTTTTTACTGATAAATCGACATTTCCACTTCATGGTCTCACCAACGATTTTTTTCTGGGGTCACGTAAAATCAGAAATTTATGGTTTCCAGGAGAATAGGGCTATTAATCTACAAAAATTACAATTATAAATTGAGAATTCTTTTAGGATTATTACCCTTAACATTCTAGCAAATATCAGAAGGCGTTTTTATGACAATCTTGGTAATTTTGTGGCTCAAGAAGGTGGTTTATTTGAGCATCTTTGATAACTTGAAAGAGTTTTTTGCATATTTTATGAATGCACATTAAATTATTTTCTTAAGAATATCTTCTACGTTTCATTATTTATTAGAAAAAATATTTTATTTTATTAGGAAAACTTTTTGGTTTTTAAGACCGCAGCAAACGTTGCGGTCCGTAAGCAACTAATTTTAAATTTATGGCTTATAAAAAAATCAGAGTCGGTTGACGCTAGCTAGGCTCTTGTTACTTGCCTACAAACACGATCCTCTAACTGAAAATAAAAACGTAGTACACAACTAAACTGGGCAGATAATTCTTCCGAATTTATCACCGCATTCCCCACCAGTCCCAACCAAAAATAAGCCAACTAAGGAAACGAGACGGAAATTGAAATGCAAGCCACAAAATTATTATTGGTATTTTAGAATTGGGTTCATCCAAAATCGTCCAGGAGCCTCCTATGTTCGCAGTACGGTGCGCTTTACTGTATAATAGGTAACATAACATAAATATGAATATAAACACTTACAATTTTAATAACACTAAAATCTTGGACTTCCATTGTCTTTATTTGTTAATTAAAACACTATTTTTAAAAGCTACAACCTTATATACTATCCGTTGTTCAGCGAAGCTTGACCGACTTGTCACGGATCAGCAACGGCAGCCAGATATTCGGAATGTCTACACTAGGTTTGCTAAATACATTTTGATTGTTTGCAATTATTGCAGCTTCTTTAAATATTCTTTTCTTCCAGTGGGTTTCTTTATGAATAATTTTTGCTTCCGACCATTGTATACGGTGTTGTTTTGACCATGCGTGTTCGGCAATCCCTGATTTCAACGTTTTACCTCGTTCCATATGATTTTAGTGTTCTTTAACTCTAATTTCTAGTGGTCTTTTTGTTTCCCCGATGTATGCTTCACCACATTTACAAGGAATTTGGTAGATACAGTCATTTTTTGAAACATTGTTGTCCGGTCTCGTCTTAGTGAGAGTGGTTTGGGATTTAAATGCTGTTTTAATATTGTACCTATCCGCTATTCTGCGGATCTTTTCTAAAGTTCCTTTAATATAAGGAATAGTCATAAATATTTGTTGTTATGAAGTCTTGTTCAAATTAGAGTTCTTTGTCTTATCTTGATATTTATCGATTGTTTCCTTAATCAATCTCTCACTGTAGCCGTTTTGCTTGAGATCCCTGGTTATATTATTTATTTCGGCTTGCAGAGATTCCTCACTGTTGCATAATGTCACCGCGCGGTTATATAGAGTACGTATGACTCCTCGTTTTGTTTCGTTAGAGTGATTGGAATTCTGGTGCAAATATTGTCCAGTGTGGGTAGATTTTCTGTATACCGAGGTTTGTATATGTCCATTATTTCGTTTGACTGAAACGTCAAGAAAAGGTAGAGCCGAATTTTGTTCCTTTTCCATTGTGAATTTGACAGGGTCGAAGACATAGATGTTTTAAGAAACCTTCAAGTTCTTCGTCATTACCGTCCATACAATAAAAGTATCGTCAACATATCGTAGCCAAACTTTTGGTTTTATTAGTGCAGTATTAATTGCGTGATCTTCAAACCATTCCATATAAATGTTTGCTACCACTGGAGAGAGCGATGAACCCACGGGAAGTCCATCGTCCTGCGCATAGTACTTATCTTTTACTGAAGTAAGAACTACGGAGGCAAGCTCCAACAATTCCATCACTTCATCCAGCGGCAGGGTGGTGCGTTCTACTAAGGTATCATCTTCGTTGAGCTTGGCCCGAATGATGCTTAACGATTCTTCTATTGGTACATTTGTATATAGACTTTCTTCATCAAAGCTTACGAAATTAAAATTATTTTTTAATTATTCCAATAACCTTTACAAAATATTTATGGTGACTTAAGTATTTTATAAAACGGTGCCAATTTTACATTTATAAGTGCTGCAAAAACATTATAAAAATGTTTCCAAGAGAAATAATGTTTTATAAAATTTGTGTAGGAAACATTTCTAGGACTTTTATAAAACACTAAATTGCTAGTTGTGCTATGAAAAGACACATCTTCGTGTAAATAGTCCAATTTTTACACAAAACACATTCATGCACCATTTTAGAGTTTTTAATATAAGTTTTTAAATAGTTTTAAAAGATTTTTTTAATAAAAACACCCCAAAGTACTTAAAGAAACCCAAGGCAACGTCGCACTACACGTAATCTGTTCATTCAATTTACCGACGGACAGGTTGTAAAATTTCTACGCGCGTTGAAGCGGCATTGCCACATTTCGACCGCAAAATTTCGTTTACAGGCGAAATGTGGAAATGCGAAACATATTTAACTAAATAAAAATAAATAAAAAAGGGTTTATGTAGCAAAATTATCTTCTAATTATTTATTTTTTAAAGCCAAATCTAGTAATCTATTTTTTTATGTCCATTTTTTATTATAAATAGAGAACCTAATTATATTAAAAAATGTTTAAATTTTTACAAGCTGGCAATAGAAAGTATCGACTTTAGTTACGCGTCACGTCCAATGTCTGACCGTAAGTTCGTGTTTATTGTGTTATCTTTACTATTCCAAAATCTATGTATTTTTACTTTAAATTTTGGGTATTACTTTTGATTTTAGGTTTAGTTGTGGTTATTAATGAGGTAGTACTTAGTTCCTTTAGAAGTTAGCCTTTGTGTTGCAAAAGTAAAAATACTTTACTGGTATAAAATGGATAGACGTTTAATTTCAATGCCTTTGTACATTTTAGACTAAAATATGTTGTTTGTTTTTTTTTTCGTTTTATGCCTGCAAGTTTCATCTAAAAGTTAGAAAGAAGTTAGTAATGTTTTGCTAAATATCTTTAGTTAAAAGTAAATGGTACATACCCATCACTTTTTATCCAAGTTAGGTCTTCTCGGATAAATAAAATTTGTTAACAGTTTTAAAAGGTAGAAAATATTTTTCAATAATTTTTGCTTATAAAAGATTAAACCATTAAATAAATTGTCACACCGCAAAATTAATTTTATTGTTTTCTCCCTTTAAACTTTTTTTATATTTGCGGAAAACAACTTTACTTATATATTCACCAGTGTCATGCTATAAGTAAATATTCTTTAAAAAAAAGATAGTGCGATTGTTTTTTCTCGCAGATTATTACGTTATTATCTACCTGGTGGTTGACATCTGACAAAGTGTTAATTTTTATAAAAAAAATATTTACATGTCGTATTTTTCTTATTGTTAAAGAGTAAATTATAATATTATTTATTATTATTAATATTGCGTTTTCTATCCTGTAATTAAATCATTTTCCCGGAGTGGCTGCCTTAATAAATAAACAATTAAATAAATACATTGTAAAACTTCAATGCAAAATCTAGCATTTTAATGACTTTTATTAAAGTTTGCATGTAGTATTGTTAATTTCGATAAAATTAATTTCATTTAACCAGAATAATGTTAGTTACTAGCCACCATCCCTAAGTGACATAATTCTAAATAACTGAGAGCAGTATTCCGTCATTATAATCATAAAGCAATGTATAAAAACACCCTTTCCTTTATCTTTATAAAAGTTCTACATGGGTTAAACACGAACGAAATGTCAGATTTGCTGAAAGATAAGATTAGATTAATTTCCAGTTCCGAAATAAAGCTTTTATCTAACTACTTTAAATAGGCTATAAAGACAAGTCTTGTCGGTGTAAAGGTTCTTTTCATCCTAACTGATACTGCCCTATTTTTTACCGATACTTCTTTTGCTCATCTATATTATTTTTTGTATTCTTTATTTCTCGGTACGTGCTATAAACAATGAAATGGATTTTTTACGCACCCATGTTTCATTGCTATTTTAATCGTCGCAGGTATAATTTTTATGATTAGTATAAAATAAAATACAGGGATGCGCAGAAGTCCGAAATAAAATTAATATCTTTTTAACCAGTAACTTAGGAAAAAAACGCTGAAACACGTCAATTGAAAAGAAAAAAAGTTCATCTTTCCCAATCCTGTGACCTTATAAGATAGTGTATAAAAATAATAGTTTGCTTTGTCTGACAGAAAAATTGCTGGTTAACATCTGTTTTCACGGTACTATGACAACCAATGTTATTCACAACTGACGCCATATTTTGATTTATAGAATTTATTAAGTATAAGTTTTCGTTCGTTTAATAAATACCTAGGATATTTCCTGTAAGAATAATGGCTAAAATCAGTGACGATAAAATGGAAACTGGCACTCCACCCGAAATTACAGAAGCAGCGAACACGGCGTCCTAAAATTTATTACCAGAAAAATCAAGAAGCAAATACGAAGCCGTTTATAATTTGTTTATGGACTGGAAAAAAACCAAAACGCCTATTCATTTTCCGAAAACGTCGTCTTGTTTATTTTGAAGAACTTTCCCATAAATATAAGTCTTCTTCCTTATGGGCACACTATTCTATGTTGAGAAGCACCCTAGGATTAAAACATGATGTTCAAATAGAAAAGTATTCAAAACTTAGAGCTTTTTTGAAAAGAAAGTTGGAGGGATACCATGCAAAAAAAGCAAAAATATTTACCTCTGAGGAAATTCATAAATTCATCGATGAGGCACTAGATAAAGATCACCTCGTAACTAAGGTAACAATTTAAAAATACAACGCATCTACCCTTCTTTTAATTATGTTTCTTTTTTCTGAAATTTAAGGTTGCATTAATTATAGGGATTGCCGGCGCTTGCCGCAGTACTGAGTTGCGTCAAATGAACATCACAGACATAAAGGATCTAGGATCAGCGTTTTTAGTGAACATACCAAACACAAAAACTAAAATATCCACAAAATTTACTGTTACTGATAAATACTACGTGGTGTGCAAAAAATATATTAATATTCGATCAAAAAATATTTCCTGTCCAACTTTATTTTTCGTAAATTACCTATAAACAAGATAAATGTACGATCTAATCTATTGAAATTAACAAATTTGGATCGATACCAAATCCAGAACTATATACCGGCCATACGTTAAGAAGGTTGTCCGCAACTCTTTTGGTAGACGGTGGTGGCGATATCACAGCTTTAAAAAGACATAGTCGGTGGAAATCCACCTTAGTAGCAGAGGGCTACATAGACCAATCGCTACGAAACAAAATAGACACTGCAAATACATAAAAATACATAGACATTAATACCACTCCAACTTTAAATTTCACAAATTGTTCCAATATCACCATAAATATTTTCAAAGAAAACGTTAGTAATTAATAATTTTGTGTAATTTACCATACTGTGTTCCAATAAATGGGTTTGAATAAAATGGAATTTTATTAAGCAAAGTTTGGCGGGTAAATAAAAAATCACCGATAAAGAAAATTTTAAAAATATTCATATCTTAGTATTTTTACACGAGGTTGGTAATTAGGGTAAAATCATAAAACAAATTAAAAATTACTTGGGCAGGTAGATTTCTTCCTTTCTCTCAGGTACTTTTGATAGGAAGTTCCGAAAAATTTAATTAAAATGCAGCTATGATAAATTATTGAAAAGGTCATTTAAACAGCTATGTAACTCACTGTATAAAAGATACGTCGTAGAAAAAGTATAGTATTCTACTCGCATGTAATAGCTTTTACTCAGTCTGATGAATTACGTACTTCATCATCGTGAGTAATAGCTATAATTACATGCTTATTGAATAATATACTATTAAAATTTGTATTGTATCCACTAGAGAACAGAATGAACAATCGAAAACATGAATATGCGGTTATTGAAGCATTTATTAATTTTAATTTAAATATTAGTCTAGTAGGCCTGAAAATAAAATCGGGAACAAAATATTGCAACGAAATGATTTATTAAGTTGACAGTTATCAGTTCGATATGATATTTATTTGGAATTCTCATTTTATATGCAGATTGGATTCTAATAAAGCAACACCTATTTAAAAATTGGTTTGGAAATGACAATTGTAAACTTAAATAAGTTATGTCGTTTGGCAAACTTTTGTTTTTGTTTTTATTTTTAGGCCTACTTGACTAATATTTAAATTAGAGTTTATAGTTGTCCCAATAACCGCATTTTCATGGTTTCAATTGTTCATTCTGTTCTCTAGTGAATATAATTCAAACTTTAAAATAATTTTCAGTATTTGTACTTTTACTTTACTATAATTATTCTTTTACTCTGTCACAAAGACTGTTTTAAATAATTGTTAATTTTATCATATGAAAAACAGGATATTTTGAAATAACTCAAAAACAAATGCACATATCAAAACGCGTTTTTTGCCAGAGTGTAGGTACTTTTTTCTTCATCTAAACCTACAATAAAAAATCATATCTTTGCATTTAACTTTCTTGGCAAAATCTTAAAAAACCAAGTTTTCCTTAAACAACGCCCTCTAGTTGGTCTACTAAAAACTAGCTGACATCAAAAAGAACGCCATTATAAGAGCTTTAAATTTTCTTTCAGACGAGTACCCACTTAAACTAGTTTTAATAAAAGATGTGGGAGATATACCTATTTAAATGTTGCATTATTTATCATCTTTTTCCACCCTTATTATTGGAAATACCACAAAAAGTCGTTTACGAAACTGGTGCCGAACTAGTTAGAGTTTTTGCAAAAAAAATAAAATTTTACCTAATACCAGCTAATTTTGGAAAAAAATAGTTTTTTTTTAGTTTACCGTTACAGTTGCGCCATCTCGCGGTAGTCTAAAAAACTTAAAAATAATTTTTATCTATGTCTCTTTACCACTTTTACAACAAATATTTTTCCCAACGAGGGCGATAAACATTTTCTGAGATACAGCCGGCGTTCTTTCTTATTTAGACACTCGATACATAACAAGAATCAAGATAGATTGTGCCTTGTTTTTAAGTTTATTGCTATTTTGCAACAAGCCTAACACATTTTGCTATTTCTTACTTATCCTATTTTGTAAAAAAATTAGTTACTTATCTTTTATCCTGCTACAATTTTTTTCTACGACACTTACAAATTTATTTTATTTAACAACTTTTGTGTTTTACAGATAAGGCTTGGTCTATATCAGTCTTTCTCAAAGTGGGCGATATGGGTCCCTTGTGGGCGCTGGAGGCCTAGAGGGGGGCGGTAAGGCGCCCAGAAAAAATTGAGGGCGCTGATGTGATTTAAGGGCCGACGGGTGATTTGTAACTTCAGCTACTTCATATTTTAAAAATTTTAAAATTCACTAAAATTAAAATCTCCCACAATACAACATTTATTTATTAGTTCATATTTATATCCTATTTTATTGTATAAATATAAACTAAAAATATATTAAATATTTATTATTTTTAATGCGTTCGCAACGCTATTTATATCTTAAGTTATAGTAATAGGTATTTAACACTGAAAAATATTCGTGTCTTCAAGTGTCGTAGGTGATGTCCCCACCTCATATCAGAAGACACATACATATTGAAAATAGTTATTTATTCTAGTAAAAATAAAGAAAAAATTAAATTGAAATTAGAATTCACGTTTGGAGCGAACAAATATTGTAGGATTTATTTGTGCAATCCTGTATTATAGTCCGTCAACGTTCGTACGGTCCGTTTTTGCGGACTGCAGGTTCGGGGAGGGACAAATCCCAAATACACAGCCGCGGCTCGCGACTGATAGACGACTGACGTAACGTTCCACGGCACGCACGCATCGCACTCGCTCGCCCTCCCGCGTCTCCACCCGCTACCCCGATACTCTTAATACTGTAAAGTAGAATTATTTTTGCTAAATGTTAATTATTGTTAATGTTAAATAAAAGATACTTTTACGGCCGAGTAATGATCGCGTTGTTAAATTTAGCAATGGACTTAGCAATTGTTAAAAGTTAACAACGGTTTAGAATGTTTAACAAAACGTCATTGTTAGTGTTATTCAATAAATTTAGTAGGCATCCTGTCAAAATCTGACATTTTGTTAAACATTCTAAACCATTGTTAACTTTTAACAATTGCTAAATCCATTGCTAAATTTAACAACGCGATCATCACTCGGTCGTTAATATTGTAATGTTGCATTATTATTGCTCTCTCTGGTAAGAAGTCTCGTTTATAGTATAGCTTAAATTAAACTCCAAGCAAGACTAATATGTTATTGAGAATCTTAAAGTGAAAAAAAGGGGGCGCTACAAAATAACTGATTTTTAAAGTGGGCGTTAGACGAAATAAGTTTGGGAACCTCTGGTCTATATAGTAAACAACGGAGCATATTTTTAGCACTGATCGATAAAAATAAAAAATTGGACAAGAAAAGATTTGCGGTATGACATTTGTCATATTTTATATAACACACTACCTTTTACAAATATAAAATGAAATTTTAACTTTTACATTACATTTATTTAGTTATTAGGGTTGTGCGAATATTCAATTTTCCAATTATTTGAGACGAATCAAATACGAATTATTCGATTCAAATTCCAAATCAAATATTCTAATTTCAAATCGAATATTCGAATAAATCAAATAGTTCGAACTATTCAATAAATTTGAACTATTTAAATAGTTCGAATTATTCGAATAGTTCGAATTATTCAAATAGTTTAAATCATTCGAATATTTCGAACAATTCAAATAGTTTAAACTATTCAAATATATCAAACTATTTAAATGTTTCAAATCTTTTGAATCATTGGAATGCCCGAATTAAAAAGTTTTTTTCTAATTATTCAGAAATAGGAATTGATTTTGGCTGTAATTTTGAAAGGTTTGTGATAATTTGAAATTTCTCATTGTTTTAAATGCGACTCATTAATATTGAATCCACAGTATTGAAAAGTTGTTGTGGTGGTTATTTATAACATACTAAAATGTTTTAAATTAGTTTAGCCAATTTTTTTTTTATCATTAACCTTTAAGATTGGTCTTAAAAGGGGTTTTATGGAAAAAACTTTATTTTATTAATTAAATACATAATTTTAAATTGAAAGTTAAAGCATTTCGTTTTTATTTTAAAAAATACTAAATTTAAATTATTCGAAATATTCGAGTACTTCGAATCATTCAAATAGTTCGAATTATTCGAATAGTTCGAATCAATCAAATAGTTCGAACTGTTCGATTAATTCGAACTATTCGAATATTTTTAAACTATTCGAATAGCTCGAATATTCGAGTTGATATTCGAATTGAATATAACTATTTGATTCATACTCGATTCGACAACTATTTGCACACCCCTATATAGTAATGTATTGGTGAGTATTATCAAAGGCAATTGTAGTTATCACTAACTACAATTGTCTTTGGTATTATTAAACATATTACAATATCCATCTTATAGAATAAAAGTATGTACCTAACAAAACACCACTAAACGATTGTTTTAATTTAATTTGTTTTTCTTATCTACTCACCATTAGTCAAAAAAATATATAAAATTAAAACTGATAATTATTTTAGTAAAATAATTATAAAATAATTATAATTTAATTTGTCGTTTAATAGATATATTAAAATTATAATTTTCAACAAATTGTGTTGCCTAGTTAATTCACACTACTTTGTTTTAGGTTTTATAACCCTTAAAATCTAATAAAGTTTGGCACATAACCAACTAAATGTTGGACTATATTTTATTGAATTTAATTTTTACCTTAATATAACAGCTGTTAAAGTTAGCAATGTGTTAATTTTTTTTATCGATATAATAATAATTTGAATTGCTTCGAATACAAAAAACTTTTTTTGAAGTTGTCAAGTTAACAATAACGCTTCATTACACTATACGTCAGATCTCAATATGCTCTTGGTTTGCTCTCGCTCTAAAAAAAATCTTCTCGTATTCACATAGCTATTCTAGTTCCCCTCGTACTTTAGCGCCCTTTTTATTTTACTTGATGAAAATGTCATTTATTTTGTAACAACAAAATTATCTTGTTAGAAATTTTTAGACAAAGATAATAACACAAATCAAAAACAAAAAATAACAAAAGAATAATGTGGGTGCCTGAGGGAGAAAAATGAAAGGCGGATATTACATGCTATATAGCCATTTAATAAATGATCAAGAATAATTCGTAAAAACCTAGGGATAAAAAAGTGTAATTTTAATCTGCGTGGCGAATGCAATAACTCTCTTAGTCGGGAAATATTAAATAAACTCAAATTTAATAATAATTTCATATTATAAAAAAAAAAATTTATATATATATATATATATATATATATATATATATATATATATATATATATATATATATATATATATATATATATATATATATATATATATATATATTATATATATATATATATAAAATATTTTTGTTTTTCTTAAACCATTTATAATATATTCTTTTATATTTTTTAGGATAGTGGTTCTTGTTATTTTTTTAATTACCAAATAAAAAGAGTTTTCATTTCAATTTGAATTTATTTACAAACGTTTCGGCTTGTTTGGCCTTTCTCAATGTCTACAACAAGTATAATTTATTTTTAAAATGTTTAATTTACGACACAATATTTAAAATAGGATGTAGAGGATTTTTTTTAACAAATTAAAATTTATATCATTATATACTAGCTAAAACATACTAGATTTCTTTTGACTCACCAATAATAGGATAATCCATTTAAAATAAAAACATATATGTGTCACAACAATTTAAAATTAACATGTCAAAATTTAAAACTATTTAGAAAGACAACACACAATCTGTACATACATATACGGTTAAAATATTACTATTAAGATTGGCTCAGGTATTGAGATGTTGGTATGTTTTTTTTTCGGTGTTTGTGGTTTTTATTTATGTTGATTATAAATAATATAATTATATTTTTCCCAAATCTGATTTAACATTAATTATAATTGTAACATTTCTCGTAAGTTAATTCATTACATTATAATAAATTTTACTTAAATTTTTTATGTCGGTCTTGTCGTTTATTGCATTTGTGTTGTTTTTAATGTAAAACATTTCCATAAATTCTCTTTTTTGATTATTAAATTCAGTTTTTAAAATTTTGGTGTCTTGGAAATTGAACTTATGTAATTTTTTGTTTTGGCCTTTATTTTTTTTGTTAATTTTGCCTTTGGTTTTTATTTTTTTTTTGTTCGTGCGGTTACAAGGTATTTCATATATGGGTCTTTTTATTTTTTGGGGTTTTACTTTTTAGAGAGCTAAAATGCCTTTGCAAAAGGTTATGACCTTTATGACATACAGAAATATTTTGTTGTTTAAAATATGTTTGTAGATTTTCCGATAAACCTTGTATATATGGTATAGATAAAAAGTTGGTTGCATCTTTATTTGGTTGATGTTGAATGTTATCATTTAATTTTTGTATTCGAGACTTAAATAATGAATTAATTAACTTTTTTGGATAATTATTTTTAATGAGAATATCCTTTGCTTTTTTAACGGCTGTATTTCTGTATGTTCTGTAAATTTAAAACGTAATAAAACACAAAATGACA
>JAHBCN010023542.1:0-10000 GCA_019359885.1 Listronotus oregonensis | reverse complement strand
AAAATTTTAAAAGAAAAAAAGGGTTTTCTTTTGGAAAAAAAAACCGCCCAAAAACCCAAAGGGGGGTTTTGGGGCCCAAAAAAAATTTTTCCCCCCCAAAAAAAAAATTTTTGGGGGGGAAAAAAAGGGTTTTTTTAAAAAAATTTTTCCAAAGGGGTTTTTTTAAAAAAAAAAATTTAAATTTTTAAATTTTTAAATTTTTTTTAAAAAAATTTGGGAAAAATTTTTTTTTTAAAATTTTAAAAAAAACCCCCAAAAAAATTTTTTTTTTTTAAAAAAAATTTAAAATTTTTAAAAAAAAAGGGGCCCAAATTAGGGTTTTTTAAAAAATAAAAAAAAAACCCAAAAAATTTTTAAAAAAAAAAAAAATTTAAAAATTCATTAAAAACCAAATTTTTTAAAAAAAAAATTTTTTAAAAAATTTTTTAAAATTTCCAAAAAAAAAAAAAAAAAAAAACCCCTTTAATTTTTTTTTAAAAAAATTTTAAACCAAAAAAAACCCCTTTTTTGGAAAAAAAAAAAAATTTTTTTTTTTTTGGGGAAAAAAAATTTTTTTTTTTTTTTTAAAAAAAAAGTTTTAAAAAAAAAAAGGTTTTTTAAAAAAAAAAAAAAAACCCGGGGGAAAAAGGGGGCCCCCCCTTTTTTTTTTTTAAAAAAAGGTTAAAAAAAATTTTTAAATTTTTAAAATTTTTTTTGGTTCATTTAAAAAAAAAAAAATTTTTTTTAAAAAAGGGGTTAAAGGGGCCCCCAAAAATTTTTTAAAATTCCAAAAAAAAAAAACCAAAAAATTTTTGGGGGGGGGGGGAAAAAAATTTTTTAAAAACCAAATTTTTTGGGTTTTTTCCCCCCAAAAAACCCCTTTTTTTTTTCCCCTTAAAAAAAAAAAAATTTTTTTAAAAATTTAAATGAAAAAAATTTTTTTTTTTTTGCCCCCCCTTTTTTAAAAAAATTTTTTTTGGTTTTGTTTTTTCCCCAATTTTTTTCCCCCCAAAAAAAAAAAATTTTTTAAACCCAAAAAAAAAATTTTTTTTTTTTTTTTTTTCCTTTTTTTTTGGGTTTTTTTTCCCTTTTTAAAAAAAAATTTAAAACCCCTTTTTTTTTTTTTTCCCCTTTTTCCCCCTTTTTTTAAAATTTAAAATTTTTTTTTTTTGGGGGGAAAAAAATTTTTTTTTTTTTTTTTCCCATTTTTTGGTTTAAACTTTTTAAAAAATTTCCCCGGGCCTTTTTTAAAATTTTTTAAAAAATTTTTAAATTTTTTTTTTTTTTTTGGGTTTTTTTTAAAAAAAAAAAAATTTTTAAAAATTTAAAAAAAATTTTTTTTTTTTTTTTTAAAAAATTTTAAATTTTTAAAAAATTTTTGAAATTTTTTTTAAAATTTTGGGGGGTTTTTTAAAAAAAAAAGGGTTAAAAATTTTGGGTTTTTAAAAATTTTTTTTAAAATTTTTGGGCCCCCCTTTTCCCTTTTTAAGGGAAACCCTTTTTTTTCCCCCGGAAAAAAAATTTTTTTTTTTTCCCCCCCTTTATCAAAAAATTTTTAAAAAACCCCTTAAAAAAATTTTTTTTTAAAATTTTTTTTAAAAAAAAAAATTTTAAATTTTTTTAAATTTCCCAAAACCCCTTTTTTTCCCAAAAAAAAAGTTCAAGAAGCCCCTTAGTCAAAATTTCTTTTTCTCTATTTGACGCACGGAAGTAATTTTGGAGTCTTTCATGTTTTCGCTGAAATTCTTCTATATCAATATCATCTGGCGCTTGGTCCAGTTTGCAAATGTATCAGGGTTCAAAAGGTTTGATGGCGTTGAAAAAGACTTCGCTTCCATGTAGCTGCTGCTTGTTTTGATTTCCTGGATAATTCCCTACAGAACTGAACATTTCACGCCGCAGTTCCAACTCATACGACAAACTAGCATCCACTGCCACGTCGTCATCATGAAAGTGCAACCTTAATTCCCTGTTCTTCACATACCATTTTTGCAATAATGGATGCACCATGAACCAGATCATCTCTCTTTTCCCAACAAGAATATCTTTAAAGCCTTGACTTTAGTGGAGCAAGAACTTTGGCTTTAGATACAGTTGAGTTTCAACCAAAAAAATTGCACCAAAACCGAGATAGAAAATGCAAATGAGTGCAGGGAGTAAAAATACAACCAGCGTCGGATCTGGTTGTCACATTTTTTGTTACATCAGTCAAATTTCCCAAAACACCCAGGTTTCAAAAAAATTGGTTTTTCATTACATTAACTGTATATCATGCTTGGCGCTCCAGCAAGTATCAATCAAGCGCTTCACACCTTGCTTCGTTACAGTAGTCAGGGCGTCCCAGCGATGAGTCGACGATGAGAAAAACATAAAGACGCGTTCTAAGATACCAAAAAAAGGATTTGAATCAATGGCAACCGATGCAGCATGTACTCCAATCAGGTTCAGGAAATTATTTGTGCATAGCAAAAACTATGCCTTCGAATTTACCTCTTTAATCCGCTGTGTACACCAGACATAACCGCTGCGTTGTCATACGCTTGTCCTGTCCAGTCCTGTATATCCAGTTCGTCTGATGTAATTTTGTCTGCAATCATCTTCGTTAGTTGCTCTGCAATTTTTCTCTTTGCTTTAATAAAGTTAACGAAAAACTCCACTACCTCTACCTTGCCTTCTTCACACTTCACATACCGTAGCACCTGACTAACTTGATCTTCAGGATTTAATAAAGTCAGAGTTAAAGCTTGTTTCGATGTTACTATATGCTTGGTTAAACATTTAATATTCGTTTCAGTCTCATTTTGGTCGTCTTAAATGTTACTGACTGACTGACCAACACTTTCGAGAAATTCAACATTGGACCCATGTCTACTTACTGCCTTTCTTCCTTCTTCTTCCGCTTTTTTTGAAAGAATGCTTTGCTTTCTTTGACTCTCTTCATAGAATATTGTTGCGAGTTGCGTTTTACGTTTTACTCCGTAAAATTTATGGGCTATATTTTACAAACTATATACAATCAACAAAATATTAAATTCACTTATCTATAACGTCCTAAGCTCGGTAACTGCTCGTAATTCTCTTTAGTCTATATACAATGCTCGCTCACTACTAACTGACTCCGCCGCTCTTCTCCCGCCTTATATGTCGTGTCCCACACCTGTTCTGATGATTTGGGAAAACCCCGAATCTTCCGTTTGATATACAAGGGAATTTATAAATTTTCTATAAGGGGGAATTTTAATAAGTTAGGAGAGTTGAGAAAAAAGGGGCATATCTTCGTTATTTCAAGCCCTAGGGGGTTGAACCCTTGTCGCAGGGAGGTTCTCGCAGGCACCCCCAGAGGCGTTGTTGCCACGGCTTTCAATTTTTCCCAAACTTTGTAACAATTTACGTCGCATCGCCCGCCCTTTTGGGTAGCTCACATTTTCCCTTCGAAAGGATGAATTAAAAATAATAATAATAATACCATTTTGTTGGAAATTTTTTTCTTAATAATTTTAATTTAATTAGCCTTAAATAGGCCCTTATTATTAGAGACAACACTGAAATTTTTTGAAAAAAATCGGCTACATGGTATTTAGATAATTACAAAAAACTGTTTTTTTTTTAAGTTTAACACCCTGTATCTTTAAAACTATGCATTTTCGGACCCATATTTATAAAATCTTTTTTGATAATTTTTAATTAAGGAATTACCCATTAAAATTTGCCGTGACTTTTTGTACACCCTGTATATATTACAATGATACAGGGTGTATAAAAATTTAATAATTTCTTTAATTTCAAATATCAAAAATTTCCAAAGGCTTTATTTATGAAATGGTCAGTACTATCATATATAATTAAAAAAATAAGAATTGACATTATACAGGGAGTATCAAAATGTTTTTTTCCATACCCTTCTTACATATTATAATTGATAAAAAATAATTTTCATCCGGTTAGCAGGTGGGTAAACATTGTCTCTAATTCAAGTCTTAGACTAGCAGAGTCCTAAATCTTTTCTTGGAAATAGTCAACATCTCCGTCTCATGTGACATATGTTTAAGGCGATAGATTATGCGTGTATTTAATACCCAATGTGCATATCAATTTAAAAAAATATGCAAATTTTAAAGTTCTAATTGCCGAAAACTGCTTTTTGGTAACCAAAGTTTGTTTAACCAATCACGCCCAGGTACCATGTTTAAAGCACAGGTTTCTAATGATTGTTTGGTAAATACCAATTCTCTGTTTAACTAGAAAATGTCACCAGGTGCGTACACATGGGTACCGACTTAAAGGTTAGGACCAATAAAGAAGCACAGGTGTTATTTAATATTTTATTTTCTCGGCGGATTTATTATTAAATTGCGAAAATTAAGAAAATAAAATAAGAAATTTTGTTTTACATTATTTGGGGTTGGTCAAAATTAGTGATTTTACAGCCAGATAAAAATGAAAAAAGTGCATTTTTTTAAATGGCACCCTGTATATTATGACATATTATACAAGGCAATTTCCTTGCAAATGATACGTTATGTTCCTATACCTAAATAGTAAGGTTTTGGAAATAAAAGCAAGTTTGTGTAAGAATTGAATTATTTTGGGATATATGCCTTAAATGGCTATGAAATGTCACGATGAAACATATAATTAAGTAATTTTGACAATTAGTGTGTAGGTAGGCGCGTTTGTTTAAAAAAGTGACTCTAAAATATTTGAAATGGAAGAAATAATTATTCATATAAAGTTTTGATGAATCTATTTATTATTCATGGACAATGTGGCAAAGTTGTCCCAAGAACACGAAAGAAGTTCAAACGAAATTTACCCTAATTTACGACTAATAGAAACCGGATGATTACCAACGTTAAACTCGATATTGTAAGATACTGACTGACACGCACTCAAGAAGATCCAAACTTTTCACCATTTTAAAGAAACGCGCAAATTTACCCCTACTAAGGCACTAATTGTGACCAACCCTCTATTAGTGCGGTCTTGGTCTTGGTCTTGCAGCAAGACCAAGAACAGACCATGACTAAGACCGCCTTTTCGCTTGCAAGACCAAGACCAAGACCAAGACCAAGACCGAGGAGTGCAAGACTACGCAAGACCAATACTCTTGCACTTCTGCAACTTTTTTTTTAAATATTATAATATTCATTTTTTATTCAATATATAGAGGTATTTCATACAGATATGACAAAAAATGTGGCGAGAACTGCCAAATAGGCGATTATTTAATGAGTAACAGGTTTCTTTAATAAAATAATAATTAAATGGATCACTTTGTTATTTTTTACAGGTTTTTAACAACGATTATGAGTAAATTCAATAACATGTTTCAAAAATAATAGGATTGTGACTTAATGGTCCAACCAAGCACGATATCTCCGAAACGTCACGACTGAGAAAAGCTAGGAGTACAAAAGTTACAGAAGCTGAAAATAACTTTCATATTTTAAATGTTTTTTTTTAATTAGTCAAGTGATGCCACTTACAGGGTGGATCAAAAATTTTCAAAATCCAGAAAAACATTATTTCTGTTCTACACTGTAAGAAGTGGTACCATTAGATTGCTTCTGAAAACTAAGATATAAATGTAAAAGAAAGGAATTATTAAAAAATATATTTTTTATGTCATATAGGAAAATTTTTTATACAAATGAATTTTTAATACTACTTCCGGTTTTGACGTAAAAGGCACAACAATGCTAAAAGAATAATAATGACGTCATTTTTATCAAAACCGAAAATTATATTTAAAAACCATTCTACGTTGACATTGTTTCTATATGACAGTTTTACAATTTTACAGCATAATATACAGGGTGCTGATTTTTTTAAATGGAGTTTTTGTCATAAATTTTATATTTTAGTTTAAAAGCTAAAAATAAGGGAGTTTTTTGAGTGGCAGTGGATCCTTTGGAAAATTCTGGAATAGAAAAAAATTTCACATTTTACGTCCTTTTTTTCTATAATTTTTTCATATTCAGTTTTTCACCATGACGAACGGGTTTTGGAGATATCGAGCTTTGTCACAGTATTGAGCCACCTTGTATATGCAGAATGTTTATAAAGTATTTGTACAAACTTTGTACGGCAAATGTTTGACTAATTAAAAGATAAAAAGTTCCCATGAACTGAAGATTTTTGAATATATATTTTTTTTAATCACAAACCAATGTTTACATATTAGAATCATTTTCACGAAAATTTCATATCTGGTTGAAATTAAAAGTTTTATTTTTCTGCTCACACACTACATAGTTTTGTATTTCTTTTAATTTTATATGCTTCTTCAAAGAAAATGTATAAAAACAGGTTGTGTCTTAATTTAACTAAAAATTGAGCATAAATAAATAAACCCCTACATTTAAAATATGCATTTAATCAAATAATTCAAACTTATTTGTAAGTCAAAGTTAGCATATTTTATAATTTTAATGCAGAAAATATAATTTTCATCTTTATTTATTTTTAAGTATTAAAAAATATATTTTATTTAATATTACTTAGTTTAAATTATTACTACCAAAAATAGGCAAGACCTGCAAGACTCTTGCAGCAAGACCAAAACCAAGACCGGGTGGTACAAGACCAAGACCTTCCTTTGGCTTGCAAGACCAAGACCAAGACCAGGACTTGCAAGACCAAGACCAAGACTAGCCTGGTCTTGGTCTTGGTCTTGCTTTGCTCATTTCTACCCTCTATAATGTTAAACAAATTTTTTTACTTAAAAGTAATACACAGGACCTCCCCAAATTACCTCCAAAATTTAAACTTTCTACGAATCTCATTGACGTGGTAATAAAAATTTAATTAAAGCTATGTTTTAAATAAAAAAAAAACAAAAAATTAATTAATAAGTCAAAAACTACTAGAGATAGGTATAGACAGGGCCGGATTTAACTTTTTGCCGCCCATAATGCCGCCCCAATATGTCAATGTTTTTTGAATATCATAACGAAAAATTTAGCATTAAGAGAATGTAAACTCCACTAGTAATTCTTATAAAAATTTAATAAACAAATTCTATAATATAAAAACAAAATATAAAATAAAATGGTAAAACAAATAAGTTTTTTTTTGAATTTGTATTATTTAAATATAGGCAAAAACCTATATACTAACATTTTTCTTCAAACCTCTTTTTCTGCAAAATTAATAATTATTTATTTAAATTTACATTACATTTTTTAAAAATTAATCGTAAATTTGCCGCCCATAATATTTGCCGCCCTAGGCTTCAGCCTACTCAGCCTTTGCGTAAATCCACCCCTGGGTATAGGAAGGTATTGCACAAAAATAATCAGAAACCAATAGCGGAGCAAAAAAATGCAATAATATATAGTGTGTCCCTATTAAAATATCAAACTTTCTATTCCTTTTTGGTATAAGCGACAACGTCGCGTTGTTGAAAATATTTTAGATCAATAAAGAAGAGCCAATTACAAATTTTCAAAAATTCCTATGTCCCGTTTTCCATAAACGTCTAAGGTACCATCGACCATCAATCACCTTGTATACATCCCTCTGAAGGGTTTCCAGTAAAAGATGCCTGCCATATCGTACAGCCGATAACTTTTATTATTTTACTCTCTATAAATTCTGTCTGAAAAAAATATTTATTATTTTCTATTTTAACATAAATATGCAAATTTTTGTATCAATAATAAAACAAAATCATCTGACTTCTTAATGAAAAGCAAATAAAATGATTGAAATAATTGGCTTTCAAAACGTGTTAAATGCTTAGTTATGACCATTAAATATACATTTAATTTTGTAACATGACATCAATCAGTCATTTGAATAGGTGTCAATTTAAATACGTCTAATAATGCTAATGTTATGCTGAAAAAAAGAAAACATTACCAGTTGTTTTTAGGCAATAAATATTTTAATTTTACCTTTAAGATACCAAATTTAAATACTAACTATTGTAAAGTAATAAAAAAATAGTACATTGCGAACCTAGGGAAGAAAATATGTAATTTCAACCCGCGTATAGATTGTCACCAAGGGAACCATCTAAAACCATAAATGTTTTATGTTTTTAAAAATAGCTCTTCTTGGAGATTATAAATCTGCAATAAATTGGGGTCTCCATTTAGAAAAATCGTCGATGACGTCATATCTACTACATGAGTCACCCTGTATATTTATAATTTATGTCAAAAAATGAGCAATTTAAAATTATTATTTGCGTGTTCCAGAAAACTTTTTTTTGCTTAAGCAAATAATGAATTTCTTCCATACATGTACACACTGTATATTAATTTTACTATTTCTTTAGCCCAGGTTGTACTCGTAAATCCGGGACATTTATTTTTTGCAACCCACTCTTTATAATTACAATGTTTGACATTTCTTATTTTAATAATTAATTTATACTTACTATAGCGAGCAGTATAAAAATCAATTTGTCTAACAATATAAATGCTTTTTGCTACCATATGCGCTAGTGTATAGTATAATCACCGAGGTCACGCAGGTTCTCTATAGTATTTGAGAAAACAAAATTTTAAAATTATGTTTTGAACCTTAAATAGTGATGAGCAAAGCAAGACCAAGACCAAGACCGGGCTAGTCTTGGTCTTGGTCTTGGTCTTGCAAGCCAAAACAAGGGTCTTGGTCTTGGTCTTGCACCACCCGGTCTTGGTCTTGGTCTTGGTCTTGCTGCAAGAGTCTTGCTGGTCTTGCTTTTTTGAGGTAAAAATAATTTTAACTAAGCAGTCTTGAATAAAATATATTTTTTAATACTTAAAAATAAATAAAGATGGGGACTATATTATGCTTTAAAATATACCAATTTTAATCTTACACAAACATTTAAATTATTTGATTAAAAAGCATAATATTTTAAATGTAGGGGCTAATTTATTTATAGCTCTCCATTTTTAGTTGAATTGAGACACAACCTGCTTTTATACATTTAGTGGCATATAAAAACATAATAGTGATAAAAATTATTTAAACTTTCTTTGAAGAAGCATATAAAATTAAAGCAAAAATAAAACTGTGTACTGTATAGGCAGAAAAAAAAAGACCAGATGTGAAATTTCCGTGAAAACGATTCTGATATGTAAACATTGGTTTCTGATTAAAAAAAGTTATTTAAGAAACTTTTCAGTTCATATAAACTTTTTATTTTTAAATTGGTCAAACATTTGCCGTACAAAGTTTGTACAAATACTTTATAAACATTCTGCATGTGGCTCAATAGTGTGACAAAGCTCGATATCTCCGAAACCGTTCATGATGGTAAAAAACTGAAATTATTTTCTATTTCAGAATTTTCCGAAGAATCCACTGCCACTTAAGAAACCTGCCTTATTTTTTGCCTTTAACCTAAAATAAATAAAAAATATGGCGAAAAATCCACTTATAAAAAATCGCCACCCTGTATATTATGCTGAAAATTGTTGAACGGTATATAGGAACAATGTCGACGTACATGGTTTTCAAATATCATTCTCGGTTTTGACAAAAATTACGTCATAATTATTCTCTTGGCATTGTTGAGCAACCTAATGGTGCCACTTCTTTCAGTGTAAAACAAAATTAAGGTATTACGGTATTTTGGAATTTTTTGATCCACCCTGTAAGTGGCATCACTAGATAGTTAATTTCTAAAAAAATTAAGAATATAAAAGTAATTTTAAGCTTCTATAACTATTATACCCCTTTGTTGTAGTTTTTCTCTGTCGTTAATGATTTTGGAGATATTGATCTTTGTCAGACCATTGAGGCACAATCTTATTATTTTATATAATGTATAATATATATAAGAACAAAGTGACCGATATTATTATTATTATTTTATAAAAGAAACCTGTAACTTTTTAAATAATCGCCTTTTTTGGCAGTTCGCGACACATTTTTTATGTCATGTCTGTATGAAATACCACTGTATATTAAATATAAAAATTTAATATTATAATATAATATTAAAAAAAGTCGCAAAAGTGCAAGAGTCTTGCAGGTCGGTCTTGGTCTTGCGTAGTCTTGCACTCCTCGGTCTTGGTCTTGG
>JAHBCN010023541.1:0-12501 GCA_019359885.1 Listronotus oregonensis | reverse complement strand
GTCACTATTCTAATCTTTCTATTTATTTTTAGTATTCACTTGTCAATGTGATGGTGAGTCCAACACTGTTTTGGGATTTTTTTATGGGTTCCAGTATGACTGATGTTGTGTTTAAATTTCCCAGTCAAGTAGCCACGAACCGAGGCTTTTGGTATTAAAACAGGTTCAGGACCAACATTCTCGGATCCTAGGGAGTTTGCTTTTTCATTCCCCTGTATTCCCCTGGTCCTGGCACCCAGGAAAGTGTAACTTTGTTGTGGTTAGCCAGGTTTGGGAGGCATTGCAGAATTTCCCAAAACCCAAACTTGAGTTGACTTGTTGAGATGCCGTTTTTTGGGCTTGACTATCGAAAGATAGTAATGTCCCGTTTACCCCTCCCAAGTTTCCCCAGACAAAGTTAAAGGCATATTTTCCGCCGGGAAAACAGTGGCATTTTTCCCCCGGGAAGCATAAGCTTTAAAACCTGGGGGTCATACCATGTATTCTCCCCGGCTCCATTGTCAGTCTTGGATCCACGGTATCCCAAAACCCAAAATTTCCCGAGACTGACCAGGAGATCCCCACTACCGCCCCAGGTAAGGGGGTTTTTAGACTTCGGAATTACCTGGATTACTAAAAAAAAAAATCCAACCAAATTTTTTTTTTCAGGAAATTTTTTTGACAATAAATAATTATTACAGAAAAGGTTTTTTTTATTTTTTATTTTCAAAAAAAAAAGTATGGCATACCACTTTACTCATAAAAGACCGTTTGTAGAGAATTCAAAAAGGGTTTTTTTAAAAAACCCGATCCGACTTTTTTTTACCAAGAAAAGTGGGAAAAAAATTTTAAAAAAAGACATTTTTAAAAAAAACATCCCGAAATTTTGAGGGGGACCCGGGGGGAAATATCCCGGTCGCAAATTTTTTGCTGACGTGCTGGGTTCACAAGCATTTTTAAATTTTTTTTAAAATAATAAAAAAAAGGGGGTATACAATTTGTAGCTTTTAACTTAATTTAAAAACCCCTTTTAAAAAAATTCAAATCGGACCATTTGCCTAATATTCACGGCACTTGCAAGATAAGGGCTTAATTTGTTTATAGTGCGATTAATTAAAAATTAATGCGACAATTTTTATTTTTCAGTTTTTTTAAAAGTTTTTTTTTAAAAATTTTTTTTTTCCCCAAAAAAAATCAGCCCTTAATATTAAAAATTAAGGGAGATAAAAATTTTAAAAAAAAAGGTCTGTTTCAAGCCTTTTTCCGGCTTTTCTGGGAAAAAAAAGGGTTTTGGATCAATTTTTTTTAAAAAACCTTTTGTGGTTTTTGAATTATATAAAAACAGTCTTTTATAAAAGTGATATAGCCAGTACTTTTTGTTTTTTTTAAAAAAAAAAAAAACAAAAAAAAGGCCCTTTTTGAATAATTTTTTTTTAAAAAAATCCCAAAAAAAATTGGGGTTGGGGATTTTTGATTTTAGTAATTTACAGGTTATTCCGGAAGTCATGGCGCAGTCAGATATCTGTAAACATTAATTACAAAACATACTCCGCATTATTCTTACGGTATTTCACCCGAGGGGTCTCTCACTGTCTGAAATATGTGTACACATTTTATTTAAGGCACTGCAGAGCATTTCGCAGTATCTTGCAATACTTTGCAATGTCCCGCAATACCATGCAATTGTCTGGTAGTGCGTAGAGGTATCAAACAATGCTTTAATGTTGCAAGGCCTCGCAACGTGTGACAATGCCTCGCAATGCGTTGCAGTGTTTCGCAGTGCGTTGCATCACCTCACAATGTATTGCAGTGTCAGGATCTTGCAATGTTTCGCACTATTTTTTAAACATTGTGCGCGTACGGGGCGAGGAGACAAAGCCAGCAGGAGTACACCTTTAATAGGCAAATCGCTGGGTATTATTGTCTTCCGTGATTTGACATACATTTTTCAAAAAATTCCCTTTTTAAAAAAAGAAATGCAAAAAAAAAAACCCAAAAAGTATATATTTGATTTTTCCTTTACTATTTTTTGATTTTATTTTTTTTCCCCCCCAATTTTTTGTTCTGATCAATTTTTTTAAAAAAATTTTGGGGGTTTTCCCCGGGAAAAAAAAAATTTTTAAAAAATTTCCCCTTTATGGCCCCAGGACCAGTGAAAAATTTTTCCAGGGCCCTGTTTCTCAACCCCAGAAAAATGATTAGAGAATTGGTTCAAAAAAACCAAAAACGTTCTTGGGGTTTTCCCCTTTGGGCAAAAAAACGGCGACCCCCTTTTTGATGATGATAAAAAATTAAATTTTAAAAACCCCCTTTTTTAATTTAAAAACTATTTATTTTTCTTTTTTTTAAAAAATATGAAAATAAAAAAAGTAACTTTTTAAAAAAAATTTTTTAAAACATCTAACTCGCAAATAGTGTAACCAAAGAAAAAAAAATTTTTAAAACCATTAAGAAATTGCATTTCCTACCCCCCGCCGGACGAGCACCACCCAAAAAATTTAGTCTTTTTTTTCCCCCCAAAAAAAAAATTTTTTTAATTGTACCTAACCCAATATCCCCCAAAAAAAAAACTGCAAAAAACATGGGCATTATAGGGGAATTTCTGCTTAAACATAAAAAAATTTTTAAGATTTTCCTAAACTAAAATTTACCCGATGATAGCATTAAGAAAAAAAATTAAAAAATATCAGCTGACGGTTTTTGCATTGAGAAACAGCCAGATGACATATATATTTAATATGGCATCAGGCTGTATCTCAGGGAAAAACCGTTAGTTGATACTTTGAAAGTCAAAATCAGCTGACAGGGTTTTTTTTCTTACTGGTTTTGGGGACTTTTTTTTTAATTAATAAAAGTAGTATATTGACAATCAGCTAACAAATTTTTATCTAAAAACATATTTACGTATGACGTATCTTAAAATTTTGTTATTTTTAAAAAAAAATTTTGGGGCCCAGATACAGCCAGCTAACATATATATTTATCCCATTTATACAGTAAACGAAGTTGTAAAAACCCCCAAAATCAGGGGTTGGGGGCTTACACTTCCAAGCGACGATTTTTAAATTACCCACGTAAAAAAAAATATTTTTTATAATTTAATGTTCATATAAAAGAAACTTGTAGCTATAATATCTTGTTACTGTTTTTTTTTTTTGGGTTTTGTAAAATATTGAAATTAAAAGTTATTTTTTTTCTCGATATTTTGCCCCCCCCAACGTCTGTTCTTTTTTTTTTTTAAAGAGTAATTTCACCAAATTTCCCTTTTGGGGTAATGAAGTTTTTAAAAAAACTTTTAAACATTTCAAAAGATTAAAAAATATTTTTTTTTGTTTTTTTTTATAAACAACCTTTTTTTTAAGGCGGTTTTTTTATTTTGGGAGCTTTCTAAAATGTTTTGGGGGGAATCTTTTTAAAAATATTCAAGGACCATTTGGGTTTCAATGCATATCATTCAAAAGCTTAGATTGGCCTCTTCTCGATAGCACTCTTCTTTTTTTCCAAGTTTTTTTAGTTTTCCGGAAAATCGAGAAAAATTTACCCCAATAAAAACTTGATTTTTTTTAATGATTACTCTATTTTCTTGATTAATAAAAGAGCAGAAAGTATTAAAGAAGGGGGCCCCACGTAGCAGATGCCTCTTCGATAAAATAAGGGAAAAGACGCACGGAATAAAATAATAAATAACGCAATTATTTAGAGAAAGTTAAAAGGCAGAGTTTTCTATTGTGCACTTATTAAAGTACTTAATATAAATATATATTAATGAAAAGGTCAGAATTTAATGATTTTTTACAATTATGAGCCTTAAAAAATTTAATTAAGCACGAAGCGAAAGTAATCGTCAAAAAAATGTCAAGTTTTTATTGGGGTAAGATTTTTTTTATTTTTTTCCCAAAAAAAAAAAAAAAATTTTGGGAAAAAAAAAAAAGAGTGCCAGGAAAAAAGGGGCCCTTGCTTTAAAATGATAGGCATTGTTAGCCGATATGGTCCTTTTTTTTTTATTAATTTTATAACCCCAGCATTTTTTAAAAAACCCCAAATCCAAAAAACCGCTCTTTAAAAAAACACTTTGTTTATAAAAATACACAAAAAATATTTATTAAATCTTTCGGAATGTATTTAACACCTTTCAAATCTTTTTTTTTAAAAGGATTCGCGAAAATTACTCTTAATTAGTGATGAGCGAGACCGGTCTTGGGTCTTGGTTTTGGGGAAGACGAAGACCAAGACCAGGGTATGCAAGACCAAGACCAAGACCGAGGTGAAACACGCAAGACCAAGACCGACCTGCAAGACTCTTGCACTTTTGTTAACTTGTTTTTTAATTATAATATTCAATTTGTATATTCAATATACAGAGGTATTTCATACAGACATGACAAAAAATGTGTCGAGAACTGCCTAAAAAGGCGATTATTTTATGAGTAACAGGTTTTTTTTTAATAAAAAATAATTAAATCGATCACTTCGTTTTTTAATAAAATTATTAAAAACGATAACTAGTAGATTCAGTAAATGTTTCAAAAATAATAAGATTGTGACTCAATGGTCCGACAAATATATCTCCAAAACCGTTTACGACAGAAAAAACTAAAACAAAATTAAGAAGCTGAAAATTTTACCTATTCCTAATGTTTTTTTTTAATTATGTATCTAGGGATGCCACTTACTGGATCAAAAAATTCCAAAATCCAGGAAAACATTATTTTTGTCCCCTGTAAAAAGTGGCATCATTAGATTCTCCAAACTAAGATATAAATGTAAAAGTGATGGTTTAATAAAAAATATATTTGTCATTTTATGTAGGAATGCTTTTTAATTTTTACAATTTTAAATTTCACTTCCGGTTTAGACGGAAAAGTCAAAACAATGCCAAAAGTATAATATGACGTCTTTTTGTCAAAACCGAAAAGATATATAAAAAACCACCTAAGTCGACATTATGCCTATATGACAGTTCAAGAATTTCCAGCATAAGATACAGGGAAGCGATTTTTTAAAATGAATTTTTTTTATTTTTTCTATTTTAGGCAAAAGCTAAAAATAAGGAAGTTATCTTGAGTCGTAGTGGATTTTTTTAAAATTCTAAAAGAAAATTATTTTACATTTTACGCCATTTTTTTTATAATTTTTGTATATTTAGTTACCATTATAAACGGTTTCGGATATATCGATCTTTGTCCACTATCGAGCCACCTTGTATATGCAGAAAGTTTGACTAATTTGAAATAAAAGTTTATTTGAAGGAAAAGCTTCCAAATACCTTTTTTAAAATTAGAAACCAATGTTTAATATCAGAATCATTTTATGGAAATTTAATCTGGTTGAAATTAAAAGTTTTTTTTCTGCCCTTAGAGTACTCAGTATTGTAATTTTATATGCTTCTTCAAAGAAAATTTAAAATTTCCTATCTCTAAAAATAAGCGCATAAATAAATAAACCCCTACATTTAAAATATCCTTTTTTAATTAAATAATTAAATGTACAAAGGTTAAAATTGTTATATTTTAAAATTTTAAAGCAAAAAATATGGTCTCCATCTTTATTTATTTTAAGGGATTAAAAAAAATATATATTTTATTTAAGATTGCTTAGTTTAAATTATTACTACCAAAAAAGCAAGACCCTTGGAGGAAAAAGACCAAGACCAATTTGCAAGACCAAGTGCCCGGTCTTTGGTTTTCTTGCTTTGCTCATCACTACTCTTAAAAAAAAAAATTGAACAGATTGATTGGAGGGTCAAAATATCAAGCAAAAACTTCTTTGGCTCGAGATTTCAATATTTGAAAAAAACAAAAAAAAAAAAAAAAAAAAAAAACAGTAACAAGATAATATAACTACAGGTTTCTTTTTTATATGAACTTTAAATTATAAAAATATGCATTTTTACGTGAGCAACACAATCGTACATATTCGGGGGAAACGCCAAAATAGTTGAAAAAACGATTTTTGGTTCAAAGGGGCCATTTTAGGCTTTTTGCATTTTTTTATCTATGATATTTCAGAGGTCAATGTACACAATAATACTTGCAAAAAAAAAATTTGCCGGCACAACCTGTCTTCAGGTTTGGGGTTTCTTCAACTCCCTTTACTGGACTACATATAAGCTATTTAGTTAATTTAAGTAAAGGGGAAATTCTTAAAATAATTTTTCTTATGTTTAAGCGATCATGGCGTATAATACCATGTTATAGTCGCTGATTTTTTTCTAAGATATTGGGTAAGCTACAATCTAACAAGTATTTAGTTGGGAGGAAATGACTGAATGTAAAATTATTTTCTTCTTGCGTGGGAGGCTACCACCTCTCATTGCCCCAACGGGCCCGCAGCTGACGTTCACGAAGCTTTATAATATAACTTTTTAATGCATTTTTAATTATCGCTTAAAAGGAAATAATTGACCAAATTTTTACATGGCTCCGGGACTATTATGTTAGAACAAATAAAATGTTTTTGCATTTATTAATGCAAAATCTTAATAATATTAAAACAGGTATATTACTGAAAATAAATTAATAATGATTAAATGGCAAAACATAACAATCCACCTTTAGTAACAGGCGTTCAATTGTTGGCAGGATAAAATAAAACAAATCATTATTTGCGATTCCATAAACGCACAATTCATTATTATCACGGGAAACCATATTTTGCGAAGAGCGAGAATCAATATGCTTATCGTTCTCTGGTGTATTTCCTGCAACACTAGAACTACCCCTGATAATATTGTTACTATTAGAACTGCATTCATATTGTTTTCGTATTTAATTTAATGAAATTATATTGCAGCTAAGGTTAATTTATAAACTTTTCGTCGACGTTTGCAGCGGCGTCGGCGCTGACATTTGATGTTAAAATATTTATTTTACGGTAAGTCAACCTGTGTTGGTGTAAACCTGGCGTTGTACAGGGTTATCCAACGAGGACTAGAAGGCCGCTTTTTTGACTCTACCTGTACTTTGTAAAAAAAAGTAAAATAGCCATCTTATACAGCGTGTCCCATGCAGTTCTTGCCATATGGGAAAATTTTTTACTGACAGTCGAAACAAAATCATTTTGATGTAGAAAAGTTCTGCTTATTTAAAAAATAAAAATCCCTCCGCAAAAAGTTTAAAAATACCAGCAGTATACAGAGTAGCGACAAAAACGTAAAATTTATCCAAGACTAAGGTACCCTTATTTTGCAATATTCAAGAAAAGTTATTTAAAGGAATTATTTAGAATTAATTTTTATATCTAATTACGAAATCACAGCCACCTACGAAAAATATATATTTTTGTATTTCAGTAAATCAGAACGGAATAAAAAGTAAAAGCTTTAATATAAAACAAATTAATGTATCACTTATAACAAAAGAATTAGTATAATTCAAATTTTAATATAGCCACCTTCTTTTTCCATGCATTTTTCTGTTAACTTGGAGAATTTTTGAAACAACTTTCCTCAAAACAACTTGAGGGATTTCTCGAGCACTGGGTTATTATCCTTTCTAAGCTATCGATATTTTGAAATGGTCGGTGAGAATACACTTTTTCCTTTAAATATCCCCAAAGGAAGTAATCCAGTGGGTTCAGGTCGGGTGACCTCGCCGGCCAATGAATTTCTGAAAATCTTCCTATCCAAACGCCCCTGGAACATTTCCTGAAGGAACTCGTTAACAGCTCGAGAACTATGGCATGGCGCACCATCATGCTGATACCACAAAGTATTTCTAATGTCACGTGGAAGGCCATTAATAAAGTCAGACAACTGATTTCCCAAAAAATGAAGGTAAACATCCGACGTTATATTACCCCGGAAGAAAAATGGGCCTATCAGTTGATTATCTAAAATTCCGCACCACACATTTGTCTTAAAAGAAAAAACTGATCCCGACACTGGATAACAAACCGCGGGTTAGCTGACCCACCATCGATAGTTCTGGGAGCTAACAACTCCATTTGACGTAAAACAAGCTTCGTCAGAAAAAATATTTTTCTATAAAGATACGGGTCGTCTTCATGGATACCTTTGATACCAAGCTGAAAAATCAAACCGAAAATCAAAGTCTCCAGGATGCAATGTGTGGACAAAGATGGGTTTATAGGGATGAAAATGATTTGCTTTAAGAACTCTTCCAGCAGTAGATTTACAGACTGAGCGTCTTTCATTTCCAGGAAGTACTTTTTCCATATTTCAAGGAAATCTTGGGATTTTCAACAACGGCTTGGATAATTTGCAAGTCAAAATCTTCATCATCTTCGACCTGAACTTGATTTTTTATTGAATCTGTTTTCTACACTTCCACTACCTTTAAATTTTGCCATTATGTGTCCAACAGTTTGATGAGATACAGATATTTCAGGATGCCTTTCATGAAAATCTCAGCGGCTTCTCTAAAGGTTTTGTAGTTGTCACCCACCATTAAAACAATTTCAATCTTCTGTTCCGTGGTTAGTTTTGGAGGCATAATAAATCAAAATGATAAATGGATAAACTGAATTTATAACGTACTTCTGACTAGAAATAATGTCAGTGTTTATGTCAGTTATTGGCATAGTTACCTTCAGGTCCGATAATTACCTTTGTTAATTTTTGACAAAATTTTTTAATGTAAAATAAAAAATACCCTTTTTTTCGTAGGTGGCTGTGATTTCGTAATTAGATATAAAAATTAATTCTAAATAATTCCTTTAAATAACTTTTCTTTGAATATTGCAAAATAAGGGTACTTTAGTCTTGGATAAATTTTACGTTTTTGTCGCTACTCTGTATACTGCTGGTATTTTAAACTTTTTGGTAGATTTTTAGTTTTTAAATAAGCAGAACTTTTCTACATCAAAATGATTTTGTTTCGAGTGTCAGTAAAAAAATTTCCCATATGGCAAGAACTGCGTGGGACACGCTGTATAATTTTTCCCTCCGAATCCGAAAATGATTAATGTAAAATAATTGAACATCAAATAAAACTGCCAGGGGTCATTTTGTTTTATTTTTTAAATGGAATGCCATATTTTTTATGTGATTATCCGATTCCTCGTATATCTTTTGATCTAAAATGATAGTTTTTTAAATCAAAATGGTCCATTTTCTGCACGTTTAAATCGAAAAAAATTTCGTCTACCGTGTCATTAACACCTGAAATACTGATACGGATACCTGTTCACTCTTTAACGGTAGTGTCATTCAGACAACTAAAAAAATAAAGTTTAAAAGTTGTTTATATTTTTCATGAATTAGGAACAAATAACGTTAACGTCTTCAAATGACTATTTCATTTTTTAACGTTATTTGTTCCTAATTCATAAAATATAAACAACTTTTAAAAGTTAAAGAATGAACAGGTATCCGTATCTATTTCAGGTCCTAATACACGGTAGACGAAATTTTTTCTCGTAAACAGTTCATTTTATCGATGTCAATTAAAATACTTGTTTTAGTTTAATGTTAAAGCTATTCAAAAATATTTTTGTTGAGCCTTTATCATACAGGGTGTTAAAAAATTGCTATTATTGTGTCTGAGCTAGTCCGTCACTAGCAAACGAAATAAGCCAAATATCAGACATATCTTGTAACCTTTATTTTAAAAAAATATTAAATCACGTCCAGTATTTTAAAAGTAATTAAAAAAAAAACGATTTCCAAGGGCGTCCGTTATGTACCTGTATCTCCGTAGTGGATGGTCGTAGGTAAAAAGTTTATGGGAACTTGTCATAATATTTTTAGGTTTTCTTGGATTCTGAGAGATTGCCCCCATATTCTTTGACACCCTGTATATCCAGATTAAAAGAAAAAAAAATTGTATACATGTTTTGCAACTACCATACAATTATTATTAGTCTATGTTTTGTCCCATGGAAAAAAAATCCAATCTGGTTCATTTCTTAAGCCATCGGCTGCCTACTTTCTTACAATCTTGGCGGGTAACCTTAACATTTTTATTGAAATATTAAAAAATAAAATAAACATATTTTTTCTGGTGAACGATGCCCAATTTTGACTCAATACCTACAAAATTTAATGTATTCCTAAAAAAATGAATATATCGACTGGCACGTCGGTAAAAATTAAACGGAGGTGGTATTGAAAATAAAGCTCTAGTCGTTTATTGTTACATTAAAAATGTTCTCTTAAATGGGGTGGTTTTATTTGGACCTTTCATTTATAACCAATTTATACGGATTGGGAAAATGGGAATGTCCCGCATGCAGCCCAGATTTTATTCAGATTGAGCATTTCTAGGTCGTCGTCCTATGCCGCCAGGAAATTTGGTGGAGTTTAGTTTAGCACCGACAGAGAAACATTAGACCATTTCTCCGAAAAGAATAAAAAACCCCATTCATTTTGATGTCAGGATGAATACGAGATGTCATTGCTGGAGAGCAGAAATACCAGCTATTAAAGTATTTTTATGTTGTTTAATAATTTTTAAATACGTCATTTTTATAAAAGAACCCCAAAATGGTGTAGTTTTTGCAAGACAAAAGATAATTGGATAATTCAAAAAACAAAATTTTAGGAACACGTCCAAAATTATATGAAAGGAATTTTAAACAAAATGAGCTACCTAAATTTTGCACAGGGTGTTTGAAACTTTGGACCAAAAACAAAGTTTATATTCACCCATATATAATACAACCTAAGCAAAAAGTTTTTATCATATTATAATAAAAAAAGGCAATGTAATAACATTGCATTCATAACAAGGGCGTAAAAAATTAGAGCGAGAACAAGTTTCGTCAAATTTACCGTAAAAGCGGCTGATTTCAATAATTGTTTATTTGAGGTTATCGTGTTTTAAATATGCGGAGCATGGGCGTCATCCATATATATTTTGAAAGTGCAAGATGGAAATGTTTGACAAACTCAAAAAAATCGAAAATGTCACGTCACTTATCTGAAACTGAGAAAACTGAAATAGTAGTCAAAATTGGAAAAGGGTGGAAAATTCGTCAAACTGTGGGGTTTTTTCATAGAAATAAGAAAACGATATTAAAAATTAAACAAGGCTGAAAGCAAAAAGAACCGATAAAAAGAAAAGTTGGTTCAGCTCGTCCCAGACTTACAATCCCCGAACAGAATGAGACATTTTTAGAATACCTAAGGAAAAATCCATTTAAAAGAGCAAGATATTCTGTTATTTATACATATTTTTAAGGATCACATTCTACGTTCAGCAGAAGGGTCCCTAACTGCAGAACAGCGACAATCAAGGATCATATTTACATTAAATTATACACACCGCGGCCCGGAATTTTGGAACAACATATAATGACCAAATTCGCGTTTATCGGCTAAATAATACAAGGTTTGAAGCACGCTACACAAGCTCCCCTGCTTTCAAATCGGGACGATTTTTCTCTGAATATATGGGGCTGAATAAGTATCCATGAAGCAGGTGTTTGCTGGCTAATACAGACAAGATTTACCGCCAAAACATATATTACCATATTGGAAAATATAATGCTTCCATCAGTCCACATAAGTTTATCCTAACAGGAACTTTATATTCCAACAAGTCAATTGTCAAGTTCACACCGCAAATTCTGTGAAAAATTGGTTTCTAACAAATAATATAGAAGTGTTGCCGTGGTCCCCCTCTAGCCCCGATTTAAATCCAATCGAAAATGTTTGGGAAATAATTGTTAAAAAAATGTATAAAGAAAATTTTAAACCACAGGATTCTAATGAACTATAAAAAAAATTCAAAAATGCTAAAAGGAACTTGATGGGGATATAATATCAAATTTAATTTAGTCAATGCCTAACAGATTAGCTAAAGATATAGAAATAAAGGTCATATAACGACCAAATATTAGATACAATTCTATACGTTTAATACGTGCTTACATTTTTTATGATTTTTGTATAAATTTGTTTTTTTTACTTTGTTAATTGTTTGACATTTATCATCTAATAACCTCAAAAAACAAACATTGACATTAGCCGGTTTGGAAGGTGGCTCCCGCTTTATTTCTTGTACGCCTTTTTTATGATACAACTGTACCTACAAACTGATAAAAAATCCTGAAAATCGGAGTACATATAAAAGGTTATAAATCATCAAACATAATCGAAATTTTTAGGTGGCGGAAATTTGTGCCGGGGTGTGTATAATCGTCTAATAGTAAAATATTATGTATTTATAGGGGCTGTTAATGAATGAATTTGTATACGTTATTAATAATATATAATAAACATCGCCAAAAATAAAATTTATTGGTTATGTAGGTGGCCTTGATAACTTGCTATTTCTGCTGTAATTTTTTGATAATCTCACCTTCTCTGTGTACAGGGTTATTCATTTTAAAGTAAAGAGGGCTTTATTTTTAAACTTCCCTGTACTTTTTTAATAAAAAAATGTAGCCATTTCTTTTTTTTTTCCGTAGAATTCAATAATCTAGTCAGAACGAAAAAAATTTGTAACAAAAAAAAAATTACAGCACGACTGATATTTTTTTTTAAAGAAATACCCGTATATTTTTTTATCAATAGATAGAGATTTTCACGAGAAATTCGGTAATATGGGGTTCTGGGTT
>JAHBCN010023540.1:0-12554 GCA_019359885.1 Listronotus oregonensis | reverse complement strand
CTAGTCTACGTTTCGGTGGCAAGTCGGCCACCGTTGTAAGACAGAAACTAAAAAAAAAAATTAAACAAAATTTTTAAAGTAATTTTGGTCTAAATTCTGATAGTTTTTTTATTTTAATGACGTTTTTCTAAATGACTGGTTATTGGACTGGTGTTGATGTTATTCAAAAAACCGAAAGGTGGGGTGGTATGGTGTGTTAATTGATTTTAAGTTTACCTGAATTTACTTCAGCATCAAGCATAGGTAACCATTATTATTTAAATTAACAGATATTGATGCTACACATCTGTCTTTATTTAATAAAATAAATGCACTTTTTTTTATTTCATTTTTTTTGAACAAGTTTTCTTTGCTAAAATGATAAAGCATTTCAGTTTATTATTGGTTATTTATACAATGCGTGTTGACAGATTTTTATTTGGGAATTCTGTGTTTCTAATATATGTTCTATGTTCTTTTTGCGTTTGGCTAATGGTCCGGAAGTTTCATCTATACCAAATTTTATTACTTTCCCAAAGGGATCTTATAAATGACATTTTTGTGTTTTCGTTTATATTGTATGGTTTTGTTTTTGTTAATTGGGATCTAATAGTTTTTTTTTTTTTAAGATAGTGCGAATATTAAATTTATTACCTATTCGTTAAATTTTATTTGATAAGCCAGGAATATATAGTAAAAATAGATTTGTAATAGGTCTTTTTTATTTTTTTTTAAATTTGGTTGTTCAAATTTTAAAAAGCTTTTGTTTAAAAAATCAAGAGGATAATTATTTTGAATTAAAATATCTTTTAATTTTTTTTCTTTTCTTTGTTTTAATCAGAACAAATTATTTTAATTCTTTAAAAAAAGACTTTTTACAACTCATTTTTTTACCATTTTGGGTTTTTTAGAGTTAAAATCTAAGTATCTGTTTGTTGTGAGGGTTTTTTGTAAATTTTGGTTTCAAAAATTTAAACTTTTTTATTAGAATATCAAGAAAAAGGGAAATTGTGAATTTTGTTCTTTTTAAAGTGAAATGACTAGTGGGTTCGGTATTAATTGTGTTAAAAATTATTTAGAAAATTTCGCACTTATCTTCCTAACCAATAAGAATCCGTAATTTACTGTCGTTTATGACAACTAAAAAAATTTCGGGAATTTTTTTCTTATTGGGTACCCCAAGCAGAATTAATAAGGGAAATTTTTTTTATCAAATGATGACAAAAAAAAGTTATAAAGTTGACAATGTCATTTGAGTCCCGTTAAAATATTAGGTATCGATTGCGTTTCCGTCAAACCATACGCCTTTACATTTAAACAAAAATTTGTGTTACTTGAGTTTGCCTGAATTAGTTTAAACACGGTTTTAGACTAATTAAAGAGTTTTATTACCAGCAAATACTTAATTAACGAAAGCCGACAAACTTACATAATATTTTGTTTGATCCACTTTAAATGTTTCTGAAAATCTACTAACACTTCTTCTCTCTTTAATGGTGAATAGCTAGGACTAGAAAGACTTAATAAATGTCTATGTTTCATAATATATACATAATACTTGGATACAATCTTGTTCTGCTTGCTTTTGGAAGTATTCACAAATCTAGATGAAATTTGCAACAATCCAACTTGAATTGTTTTGAATATGTTTTCTTCCGATAATAATTCACTATTTTCTTGAATCAAAAAACTTAAATACTTCAGGTCACGATGAAACATTTTTAAGTGACTTATTTCTTTGCAATACATAAACTGTATTTTTCAAAACTCTTCATCTTTAAAATATTTAAGTAACTTCAATTTAGAACGATATAAACACAGTCAATTAGGTATTTGATAAAATCAGAGGCAAATTCATGTTTACATGACAATAGGCGTTTGACATTTAAGTAGATTTGTGGATTTTAATACGGCCCCCTTTGATCAGTTGACAATAAATCATATTGCTTATGCATGATGGGCCAAAAACATTTATGGCAAAAACCAATATGATCACAACTTTAGTAGTTCAAATTTGTCAAAAAATAATAAAATATATTTCCTTAATCCCTTTAACAACTTTCTTTTAACTAAAATGAGTTGGTTTTGATTTATTGCATTTGCAAATAGTGGTATTTTGGAAATTATACGAAACCGAAAATATTTAATAGGTTCGCCTTGTAATCAACCAACTTTAGTAGTTCAAATTTGTCAAAAAATAATAAAATATATTTTCCTTAATCCCTACAACAACTTTTCTTTTAACTAAAATGGGTTGGTTTTGATTTATTAGCATTTGAAAATAGGTATTTATAGAAAATACCGAAACCGAAAATATTTGATAGGTTCACCTTGTAATCAACCAACTTTAGTAGTTCAAATTTGTCAAAAAATAATAAAATATATTTTCCTTAATCCCTGCAACAACTTCTCTTTTAACTAAAATGGGTTGGTTTTGATTTATTAGCATTTGAAAATAGGTATTTATGGAAAATACCGAAACCGAAAATATTTAATAGGTTCGCCTTGTAATCAACCAACTTTAGTAGTTCAAATTTGTCAAAAAATAATAAAATATATTTTCCTTAATCCCTGCAACAACTTCTCTTTAACTAAAATGGGTTGGTTTTGATTTATTAGCATTTGAAAATAGGTATTTATGGAAAATACCGAAACCGAAAATATTTAATAGGTTCGCCTTGTAATCAACCAACTTTAGTAGTTCAAATTTGTCAAAAAATAATAAAATATATTTTCCTTAATCCATGCAACAACTTCTCTTTTAACTAAAATGGGTTGGTTTTGATTTATTAGCATTTGAAAATAGGTATTTATGGAAAATAACGAAACCTAAAATATTTAATTGGTTCGCCTTGTAATCAACCAACTTTAGTAGTTCAAATTTGTCAAAAAATAATAAAATAAATTTCTCTTAATCCCTTTAACAACTTCCCTTTTAACTAAAATTGGTTGGATTTTATTTACTGTTCATATGAAAATTATTTATGAAAATTTACCTAATAAACCTCGACATTCAAGATTTTAATTAACTTGGCCTAAGAGCAGCTAATAACTCTATAAGTAAATAGATAGGTATTGTTTTTACATACCTGCCCATAAATTGTTTCTACATTTTTCTGAAGAAAACACAAACACATAAAAAACAAATCTAAATCAAATTTTTATTGCAAAAAACAATGCTTTACAAAAAATTACTATTTAAAAAATAGTTTAGGTACTTGTGTTGAGTTGATATTACTATTTTTATCAGTTATTATTGTTAATATTAAATACACAATTATTATAAGTGATTGTTGAAACTTTATTCATATCGACGCTTTCCGTAGGCTTATTTTCTGAGGAGCGTTCAACAGTCCTCAAAGTCTGGATTATTTTGTGATGGTGTTCCTTATCCAATTGCAAATATGGCTTAATTGACTGCACATTGCTATGTCCACTGATTTTTACAAGTTGTTGTTCACCGATACCATTTTTTGCCATATTTGATACTGCAGTCGCTCGCGCTGAATAGTTTGTAATTTTTTTCTTTTTTGTGTCAACTCCTACAATGGATGCAGCATTTCGGAACCAAGATGATATACTGTTAGCTCTAACTGGAGAATTTTTATACCACCCTTTAGAATTAGGATTATTTCACTGAGGATTTGGCGTAAGAAACAGTCTATCAGTTTGTATAGAGGCACCTCTTTTTTCCATGAGTCTTTTATAAAGTCGAACTGGACATATTTCAGGGTTAGAAGTGTTGGTTATTAACTGTCGGCCAATCTCTTAGATCCTCCCTGACTCGTCTTGGAAAATACAGGATTATACTCAATGCGTCTCGTAAGATTGCCTCTGTTGTCAGTTTCTTCAGAAAAATGTTTTATAGATGCTGCAGACCCCTCTCCGCCTCTTTATGCCAATTCATGGGAGACCACGTAAAAGAAAATTTTTTGAAGTCCGTCTGGTGTGTTTTCATCATATATTCTAAGAATTTTGCTATATTTTTTCTTGGTTAATATCGATGCACTTACTTTTCTCTTCGATGGATCCCTTTGTAACTGACGGCGCTTGGCATCACGCGCAGCTCTCGCAGTAGCAAACTCTATATCACTAAACGGATCAAATTTGGTTTTAAACTTTTCGAAATATAATTCCTGCAATTGTTTTGCGGCGGAGTTCCACAAAACTTTCACTGCACTTTCTTTATAGTCCTCAGTATTTTTCTTTTTCATATTAAAACCCCAGTCCTCAAGAATACCAGCAAATTGCTCTGCAGACATTGGACCGCCGTCGATGTTATACTATTTTTCTCGACAAAACTCTGAAAATTGTTTCCAAACACTTACTTTTGATTTCTTTGTGTTACAGGGCGTTAAATTTTCCACTTCCTTTCTTATTGAAAAGGTACTTTCTTTGCCAAAACGAGCTATTTCTGTAACTTTTACACTACAAGACAGCAGTTGACATTTGATTATCACCATGGTTACAGTTCCTTTAAACAAGTGTCGATTGACGGTTATCTCAGCCTACATTTCTAAAATTAATAACTGTCATTAGTCATTACTTTTAATTTAATAATTAAAGTGCGAAATTTTCTTACCGAATACCACTCGTGTCTAAATTATTATCCGGAAATTTTTCACTCACGAATATTTTAAGAAAATTTTTCGTGACTTCGAAAAATTTCCGGAAATAAATTTAGACACTAGTGGTATTACAAGTGACAATTTTCGTTATGTTGATAAATAGAAAAAATGTCATCTATATATCTCCACCAAACTAAAGGTTTATAATGATGATTTTGAAAAAATTAGATTCAAAATTTTTCATAAAAATATTACTTAATAATGGTGATAAAGGTGAACCCATGGCCATGCCAGAAGTTTGTAAAATTCAGTGGTATATTGGAAATATGTTGTTTTTACGCAAAAAGTTAATAATTCAAGAAGAGAGTTTATGTTTAGTTTGGTTCTTTCGCCAAGTTGGACATCATTTTCTAATTTATATCTAATAATATTTAGTGTTTTATCGACAGGAACATTTGTGAATAAACTCACAACATCAAAACTTACCAAGGTGTTATTTGGGTCTATGTCAATATGTCTTAGTTTTTCTAGAAAATGTTGGGAATTTTTAAAGTATAGGTCAGTATTGTTTACTAAAGCATCTAAAATAGTAAGTAAAAAATTGTGCTAATTTGTGTATAGGTGAGTTTATGCAACTAATTATAGGACATAGTGGTATATCAGGTTTGTGTATTTTTGGTACTCCCTAAAAGTGTGAAGTTTTACTGTTATGGGGTGGAAGTGTAAATCTTTTTCTATCTGCAAAGCTGTTTTGATGTTTTTTTAAATGTTACATATTTGTCTTTCCATAGTTTCAGTTGGATCATTGTTTATTTTTGTATAATTACTTAATTATTAAAAAGTAAAAAGGCGAGTATTTCAAATAAAACAAACTGAAACATGAACCTGCCACAAAACTATAGAACATATTTATTAAAGTTTATAATAAAATTTGACCAACATAATCATGGATATCATCAAGAACATTTAGCATCAGTCAGTGTCATCGTATAGGTAAACCTTATCGTTGATTTCAAATTTTTAATTAACCCATTTGTGATAAATATTGAACAATGCTTTAGTCAGTTCAATAAGGGATAAAAATATTAAAACTGCCCGGTTGTTTAATGCGTTACATCCAGACAAAAATATTAATGATAAAATTTGAGGAAACTGAATCTGTGTCTAATATTCGATGTAATCGCCATTAATAAAGAAAGTGGCAGGAAAACCAGTGTTGGAACATGTAGCACTTGACAACACCTAAAGCACTTGAGGACTGGCTACTTCTTTAGGATTTACACGCTATACAGTACAGAGAATTTTGAAAGACAAATAATTTCACCCGTACACGATAAAACTTATCCATGAGCTTAATGAAGACGATTTTAATGGAAGGTTGGAGTTTTGCGAAATAATTTCCCAATTTTTAATCAACAATGCAAATCTGTTATTTACATTTTTTTTCTCGGATGAGTGTACCTTCTACTTAAATGGTCCTATAAATAGACATAATTGTCGATATTGGAGTGACTCAAATCCACATTTGTATCGAGAGGTACACCCGCAATATCCTGAAAAAAATAAATGTGTGAGCCGGCATTTTCGTAAATCATATTTTAGGATCTTTGTTTATTCCTATAAACTTGACGGGCAAGACGTTCTTGGATATGTAAGAAAATACAATAAAGCCACAAACACCGAAATATTAGAAAATTACGTTAATTAAAATAAAAATGATATTCATTTCCAAAAAGATGGTATACCACCATTTCCCGAATCAGTGGATCGGCAGACGAGGCCCCATTGAGTGGCCGCCGATATCACCGGACTTTAGTCCTTTAAATTACTTTCTTTGGGGGTATTTGAAAACTAAAGTTTTTGTACGAAGCCAGATTCTATTCAAGATCTTCGGGAGCGGATTACGGCTGAACGTAGACAAATATCTCCATACATGCTTGAAAATGTGAGGAATAGATTCGAAAAAAATATTTTATTGCATGGAGGTAAATGGACACCACTTTTAGCACACACATTGACCTACTTCTTTATAGAAAACTAATTTTTACTTTACCTTTTATTTGCGTATGACTGTAGGTTGCTTTCTGTTTATAATACTCGAAAAGTTGTTTTTAATTTTAAAGTAAAGTCTTGTAACTATGGTAACTATTTGATTATTATTTTTAAAATATATTTCCTGATTATCACTATGTCTAGAATTTTATTAGAAACTTAAATAGCTTCACAATGGTTGAAGATAGGTATAAACTTTATAAACAAAAGTTACTAAAAACTTTATGGAGATTCTAAAAATTTAAAAAAAACCGGAGATTTCCATTTAGAAATCTAAAGTGTAACGCGATATCTTCTTTTTGGACCACCCTGTATTGTACGGCTATAAATGAAGAGACGTCCCCCTAGCAATCAAAATGGACGTGTCTGAGCGTTTTTCCCAAAATATACCAGGAGAGTCACAAATAGGGATGCGACCTTTTCGTTCGGACACCCTGTATAATACTAAAAGATAATGCAACTCAGATTGTAAAACCTCTATCCCGCACGCGTTTGTACTGAATGGTACAGACACTTAAAATTAAATCGGAAAGATAGTTTACTCGATGTTTTGTTTTCCCCCTTAAGACCTAGCATTACCAAAATTATTCACTGTAGTAGTAGTTCTTTGTATTTACAGTTTTTACTTTTGGGAAAATTTCGGGGGTGTTCTGATCCCCTGACCCCCACTGGCTACGGCCTTGTCTGTAACTATTTAAGTGGCTACAATTCAACAACACTATCAAAAAATTTCGCAAAGCATTTTTTGACCAAAACTATCAGTCAAAATCAGCCGCAGTGACCTTTGATGGTGATTTTAGGACGGTTGGGGGGTTTTCGGGTTTTGTGTCCGTGGAGACTTTCGATCAGCATGTTGAGAACTATGTAAAGTAATAGTTCTCAAAAAGTAAAAACAATTGGCCGAAACTCATTTTCCATAAGAAAAATCTCCAGTGACCTTTGAGGGTGCTTTTGGGGAGGGTGGAGGTTTTTCGGGCTTTGTGCCCGTAGAGACTGTTTATCAGCGAGTTTAGAACTATCAATGTAAAAGTTTGAAAACAATTGGCCGGAACCCATTTTGCATAGGAAAAATCGCACTGACCTTTTAGGGTGATTTTGGAGGGGTTGAGGATTTTTTCGGATTATGTGTCCGTAGAGACTTTTGATCGGCGTGTTGAGAACTATCAGTATGTAAAGTTTAAATAAATTGACCGAAACCCATTTTCCATAAAGAAATTGCCGGGTCATTTAATGATTCGGAGTGGAATCTCATCAAGTCCAACAACGAACTTATTTGGAAGGTCCAAATAATGGTTACTATTACTTTGAGAACTAGAGACAGCAGTGACCCTAGTTATTTCTTCAACATGAGGCCCAAGCCCAGAACTAGAATGTAGTAGCTTTTTTCAATAGTGAACACAATTTTTCTTATATGTTTCCCAGAGACGAATTTGTATTGTCCATTATCTTTCTTTTACAATATCTTCTGTGATAGCGACATTTGAGAATGAGAGCTAGGAAGATAGCCTTTTTGCGCCATAGTTTACAGCTTTACACTAGTAATGCGTTTTTTTCTTCTACGCGACATAAGGTCGTGTTTCTCCTTGGCGATGTGCTTACAGGTTGCTTCTGAAGACCTGTTGTTTCTTCTTAACACGAAGGATGGAAAGATTCCGCACATTTCTTACACTTAAGACACAACAATTTTATCACAATGTTAACATGTAACTTTTCTCAAAAGTCTTCCGTGATTTGCCTGACCGTCTTTCTTCGGCGCCATCTTGAATACTTCCCACCGGTTTCAGCTACATCATAGCTGTGCTTCTTGAACAACCAGGAACCCTACGGAACTACCATTATCGCCTTCTTAAATCGTGGTTTTTACCTTTCGGGTAAAAAACGCGTGGGGCAACTCACCCTTCTTTAAAGTAGTAACATAAAAATGTCGGATCCGGTGTGGAGGGTCAGGGAATCAAATTTTGTGGAATTTTTTGTTTGGGAGTTATATTCGTTAGGTTTCGTTTTTTTTATTTTTATTTTTTATAATTGGTTTATGCTTGTGATTGAAGTATTCAGGTCAGCGCATGTTTACACCAACTAAGAGTTAATTGACACTTAAGGATAGTTTAACCAGTACAATGTTTATTAAAGAAGTTTATGACAAAATAGGTTTACCGCACTAAATGGACACAACTGAAGACTTGTATAATCATCTAAACATTAACCATTTATCACAAGATTTAAAATTTTTAAATCAATGTGGCACGAGCTGGAAAACATTTTAAGCATTTGTTATAATAGCCAAAGGTATAAAGGCTTTTTTTATTTATTACATTAAATTAAATTTCATCTTCGGTACTCAAAATAAATTTCTGAACTGCTGCTTTTATTTGCAAAAACAATTTCTGACTTCTCACCTTAAGTCACAGTGGCGCAGTTTTCAGATATGCGCAAAAAAATTATTTTTTACTTTTTCTTGCTTTTAGTGGATAGCACATTAAGAATTTTTTTCCATTAGATATAAGGTATTAATCATCTTAAAATACACATTATTTGTCAAGGTTTGCGTTTGGTTTCACATTTTAAGCTTGTCATTGTCAAATATGATGTACACAACAAATTAACTTAATTTTATTGTCCTTTAATAAAGCGCAGTAAATAATTAGAGATTAATTGAATAGAATAAATGCGCTTTAATTGCAACAAACAACAAATCGTTCAAGTGAAGTTACTATGACTACAAAAGAAAAATGATTATTATAAAAAATGTGTCTTGCAGGGTAAAATTTTTAAAGACGAAATCATAGATTAAAGGGTGGACGAAATTGTATCAATGAAAACGAATGCATATTTTAATTTGCCTTCCAAGGCGAAGTAAAGAACTTAAACTTATAAAAAAACGGACAAAAAACAAAATAGAGTTTAGGATACAAATCAGGATCCTCTCTTTTTGAAATTTATACCTAAGAAAACTAAGTAATTAAAACAGCTTTATTTTTTATTTAAAAAATTAAGTTACAATTTGGCATGCAGCCATGATGTGGACTTGATTCACGGTAATTTCATACAATATTATACATAAAGTGAATACAGGTTAAATGCTTACAAAGGTGGAGGCACCAAAACACCATTATCAAGTCCCACACAATCGGCGATGCCAAAATCTAACATAATAATTATATTATCAAATATTAACACAAATTATTGAAAAAAATAATAACAAATATCTTGGTACCATAATATAAAATTGTCACATTGAAGACGAAAAATATGTTAACAAAGCAGCAAACTTAATCTTAATTCCAATATTCCCTGAGTATTAGTATGGTATTGGCGGATACAAAAAAAATCCTAATCCAGATTCGGAGATATGTTCTTTAGAAACCTCTATATATCAGATAATGAAAAAAACATAAAGTTTTTTTTAAACAACATAACAGCGGCACACAAAAGCAAAGTTGTTTTTATAGTATTTTTCAAGATATAAGAAAATGACTAAAAGTCTCGACTGCTTCTGAATTCATTAAAAACCCTCGAAATCAGCATTTTATGGTACTATTAGGGTATGTTGACCTAATTATCCCACCCGACCGTATTGGGTCGGATTTCTACCTTACCGGAATCTTATATAAGTATTCATGATGTCTTATTTGCGGATGTCTTAGTGCGGCCCTGAATTGCTTGTGGAGTTTACATTCTTTTAATGCAAAATTTTTCGTTCTGATATCCAAAAAAATATTGACATATTAGGGCGGCAAAAATATATTAGCCTATGGGCGGCAAAAAGTTAAATCCGTCCCTAGTTGATATAGTTAGTGTAGAAAAACACTATCTTTCTTTTTTTATGTTTGTAATATATTATATTATATTATAAAAAATAAAGAGAATTGTAACCAGCCCTGTTGTAACATAATTTTTTAAAAAGCTCAATAATTTCGGCATTAATTCTGAACTCAGTGGTAGCATGGAATGGTCATTCTTCTGGTTAGGGTCATGTAAGGGTAGATCTGTGCTGGTTATAATTAGGACCACGATTCGGAAAGCGTGTGCGGAGTGCTTTTCTTAGCAGACTCTTTAAATCTAATAACCTAACAATTTTATAAGAAAAGTGTTTAAGATCCAAAAGTGCTTTTAAAACAAAAAATAAGTTTGTTACTCTTTAAAATTAATTAGTTTTTTATATTTGGACAGGGGTCGATTTACGCAAAGGCTGAGTAGGCTGAAGCCTGGGGTGGCAAATATTAGGGGCGGCAAATTTACGATTAATAAAAAAAGTAATCGTAGATTAATATAAATATTTTTAATTTAACAAATAGATAAAAGTAATTCGGCCAAATTCAATCAGCCTAGGCTTCTATTGACGAAAAACACTTAACAAATCCGGCCTAACCTACGCAGCGTAGGCTTCCCTTACATCAACCATGGGTTCTAAAGACCAGGATCACCGTCTCTGTGTTACAAAAATGGCCCTCATTGCACTAAATTCAGATGGCGCTGGTGATCCCAAGACCTGTTTATAACCAATAACCTCCCTGTTAATGTTAATGATATAATTAATGATTTTGCAGAAACAACGGTTTGAGAAAAAAAATGTTATGAGTGGCATAGCTACCGCCGCGCCGTATCAATAGGCTATAGGGGCCCCGACATGTAGCAAGTAGTAGTAAGCTAGAAAGTATAGTAGTAACTAGGAAGCAAAAATTCATAAAATGTTTCATCTACTACTTTCTTAGAAAATACGGTTATCATCCCTGACTAAGTGTAGAAAACCCGCTCCCCGGGGGTAAAAAGTTTATCCTTTATAAGGCTTGCCAATTAATTTATGTTTTGTCAATAATTTCAATTTTCGTTATTCTTTGACAAGTTTTTAATACGGGGTTTTCCCAAAAAATCAAAACCACAATTTAGTAATTAAAGACAAAATTCAAAGATTAGTTTTTAAACTTTAAATGAAAAGTAGGAAAAAATTTTATACATTTTTTTTTTATGTAAATAACTATTTCCAAAACCCCTCAAGCCTCCGAAGTGTCATTTTTTTTTATAATTTGGAAAAAATATATATTTTTTTGGAATAGTATAAAACCTGGTTAAATTTATAACGATAAATCGAAAAAATACAAAACTACCCTTAAGAAGGTATGCCCTACTAGATGGTCTTCAAAATACGACTCTTTATTGGCTGTAAGAAAAAAATATTCATTAATAAAAAGTGTACCAGATAAATTTAATTTTTACTAAAAAAGACGAACGTGACATGACGAATGTAAAAGTTTAATTAATATTTTAGAGAACAACGATTTTATAGGGCCTGTCCCCTTTTTTTTTCGTCCCTTTTCCGGAGTAGTAGCTATGTATAATTTATAAGTTTACAGGAAAAAAAGCGAGAAATGTATATATTTGAATAGTTTTGCTAACTTGGCTCCTAGGACTATTAATTGTAAATAATTTCTTATCTATACTTAGAGTATTTTTGTTTATTTTTTCGAAAAATCTTTACCCTCTAATTAAGCCTCGGCGCAGTCGGGTAAAAGGGGCGCCCGTCAAATTTTGATATAGGGGCCCTCAAAATAACTGAAACTATATAGGGTTTTGCCTATAATTAAATAATACAAAGTACAAAAGAAATTATTTCTTTTAACATTTAAATTTTTATCTTGTTTTAAGAATTGTTATTTAGTTTCTGTATGTTTTACTTTTGTTAAATTTGTTTATAAAATTTTTATAGTCATTTCTGGGGTAGTTTACATTCTTTTAATGCCAAAATTTTTTGTTCAGATATCCAAAAAAAATTGACATATTAGGGCGGCAAAAAAATATTAGCCTATGGGCGGAAAAGTTAAATCCGCTCTTTTTGGATATTTCCAAAAAAAAAAATGTTATCCTTTCTTTTATTTTATAAAAATTTAAGCAAAAATAAAAAAAATTTAAATTTAAAGTTTTTAAATTGAATTTCTCGAAAAATCAAATTATTGAATA
>JAHBCN010023539.1:0-12596 GCA_019359885.1 Listronotus oregonensis | reverse complement strand
CCATTTTTCAAACGATATAGGTAAGTAATAAAAATTTATTTAAAATAAGTCCCCACAAAATTTTTTGTGATTGGGGTTTAACAAAACCTTAACATTTTTTATTAAATATAAATTATGTTTTTGACTTTTCCAAAATTTAAAAATGTTTATATGAAAAAAAAATAATTTCTATTTAAGGGCATTTCCCCGTAAACTGGGTTATTTTAAAGGTATATTTGCCCCGAAAAAAGTCCCCCAAGTTATTTTTTTTTATAGAATAATAGTTTTTTTTTAATTATTATTAAATTTAAAAAACATGAAGCACAACGTAGAAATGAAGATAAATTGTATTAAATGTAAAAATTTTAACGCAATGGCTCGGTTTTTAAGACCTATTATAACACTATTTCTTTGATTTTTTTGGATGACTAAAATTTAAAAATTAAGATAACGACCAGACCATTTTATCTTTGTATACCATTTAGTTTTAAGTTTTTTTTTTATTATCTCTTATTATTGTAAGATCTAGAAAATTTATTTGGTTGTTTTTTCTGTTTCTTTTAAATTGAAACTTGGGATGGAAGTTATTAAATGCAAAAAAATATATCTTAAACCCTTATTTTTGTGGCACTGCTGTTCAACAGTCATCGACAAACCTTTTAAAGAAAATTATATTAAAGTCTAGGTTTTTAAATTTACATTTTCTTCCAAATATTCCACCGAGCTGTGTTTGTAGAAGAGATGGGCAAACCCCATTGCAAAAACCATTTAATTGTTGGTAAAATGTATTTGCATATTGAAAATAATTATTATTTAAAGCCAGGTTTGTGCCTTCAATAAAATTTTTTGGGTTTAAAATGATGTATGTTTTTTTAAAAAGATTCCTTTTTTTGGTTATTTTTGAAACAAGTTCGTTTGGAATATTGGTATATAAAGAAAAAATTCCATCAAGAGATATTAGTGAATAGTTATTAGGTATTTTATAACGGTATCAATAAACTGTTTAAAATTGAAAGAGTCTTTAATATAATAATCATTTTGTCCGCAAATTTTGGATAAACAGTTAGAAAGATATTTAGATATTTTGTAAAACGGCGATTGGATACAGGAAACTATTGGTCTTAGAACATACAAACAAAAACTTAAAACTAAATGGTATACCAAAGATACGTGGTCTGGTCGTTATCTTAATTTTAATTTAGTCATCCAAAAATAAAAAGAAATAGTGTTATAATAGGTCTTACCGACCGAGCCATTGCGTTAACCTGCGAAATATCGACCAGAAATTTTACAAAAAGTAAAGCAGACCTTAGTAAACAACCACTACCCCGAAAACACCATCTCTAGGGTTATCAACCAAAGAACATATTTATTTTACAATAAATTACAAAAAACTCCGAAAGATATGAACAAAGAAGAACACAAATACATAATATGCCTTATATTGATGGTCTTTCACAAAAAATAAAACACATTCTTTCCAAGTATAACGTGGTTGTTTGTCATAAAGCACATAATTTAGTAAACTCGTTATTTACACCTTTAAAAAGTCCAATACCAAAGAAAAAAAAGTCAAACCTAATTTACTCCATTCCATGCCTAAATTGTCCTAAAAAATATATTGGAATGACGACACAATGCTTAGAAAATAGACTAAACGGACACAAATATACCAAAAATGCTTCAACTGCCCTACATAAACACGAATCTCAAACAAAGCATGAATTTGATTTTAAAGAAACTAAAATACTGTCACAAGATTCTAATTACAAAAAACTAACAATCAAAGAAATGATCGAAATAAAAAAAGAAAAAGAAGCTGTCAATGACAAAAAAGATATTAACAATCTTAGTCAAATCTATTTTAATTTAATCAATCCATAAATGTTTTACAATCAAATATTAATACACTTATCACACTGTATAAACAATATTTATAACAGCGACCACTTCCCTGTATACAGCATATCGAAAAACAAATATGCAAATAGCAAGCCTTTATCTCTTTTTAGTTCCTTTATTTAAAAAAAAAATATCGAAAAAATAAATCAAACGGACATAGATTTAAAATTCTTTTAGTTATAAAAATGTATCAGAACTCCAAGGTAGGCATCCTGTTTAAATTAATTTTATTATGTACCTGATTTTGTGTTAAGATAGAACTTTTTAAATGTTGATTTTAAAATTGTAATTCGTTTCATGGTTTACACTAATCTTTTAATACTCTAAAAATATTGTGTGATGTTCTGTTTTAATTATGTTTTGATTTTAATTTTATTTTTTAGATACTTACCTTGAAAAGCACAATAAATAATGGTTAAAGAAAAAAATAAATATTATATATATATATATATATATATATATATATATATATATATATATATATATATATATATATATATATATATATATATATATATATATATATATATATATATATATATATATATATATATATATATATATTATATATATATATATATATATATATATATATATATATATATATATATATATATATATATATATATATATATATATATATATATATATATATATAATATATATATATATATATATATAGATATACAGGGTGGCCCACCCCATTTGCCTCGGTTTTTCTACGAGAAATAAAAAGAGTTGGGGAAAAACTTTTAGCACGGTCATATGTGGGTCCATGAGGAGCATATTTCAAAATTATTTTGAAATATACAGGGTAACCCAAAAAGAAAGTACATATCAAAGTTCTATTTTTTCTTATGGAACACCCCATATATTTGTAGATACTATAGACTAAATAAAGGCGAGTTATTGTTATATTTCCTATACCGAAAACTAACCGTTTCTGAGACATTTAGAGAAATTTAAAAATACAGACCATAATTTAAAAATTGTTTACACCCTGTAACATATAACGAGCTGCTTGTAATTAAATTTATTGCATAGCTTAAGGTTTAAGTTAACTATCACATAAAAGTTTTACCCTAATATTATACAGAGTGTTGAAAAAATTTGCCTTAAAGTTTGGACACACATTTTATTAAATAATTTCCTTAAGTTAAATGGAACACCCTGCATTAAGTGGCCCATTTTGACGAGGAACTAAATTCCCTTTAAAAAAAAAATTAGGGTTTCCTATACCTATCTCTTCTGCTTTTTATGCAAAAGGCGTTTTTATATTTGACTTATCCTTTATCTTAAAAATGGAACACCCTGTATGGTAATTAAAAAACCTTTAATTAAGGATCACGTGGATTCGCTAAAAGCACAAGTTTAAATTTTTGAAAATAAGATTTTTAATTTTAAATTTTTATGCCTTTAGTCAGTTTTCAACTAACATTCCTGATTTCATTAAAATATTCGGCTTTGGAGAAAGGCTGTGGCAAAAACTAAACATCGACCTCGGCCAAAGTTTACCCTTTGGCCGGAGACTAAAGCGTTGGCCTTTTTTTAACATGGGCTAAAACGATTTATTGTAAAACTGCTATACAAAATGCACGTGCAATTTTATCTTGCGCCGGTAAATTAATATGTGAAACGTTACTTCTTTTTGTAAAAAGTCGATAACCTTACACGTGGAATAACAACTTTGGAAACAATTTTCTAGCGCGTAAAACACAACTTTATTTGGCGTAAGGTGTTTTCTCAACCTTTTTTATACATGGACCGTTAAAATAAGGTTTTTTTATTTGTAATGAAAACGCTTCTTTAGCTAGATACCGCTTTAAACTCGTTTGTGTTAACACAAGTTACTATTGATTTGTTAGACTAAGGTTATAAATCAAAATTTAATTTTAGTATTGGCTTTTATTTTAGATTTAATTAAAATTTAAGAAAATATACTTAAACTATAATTGTATTATAAAGAAATTTAATTTTACTAAAACCAAAGACAATTGTAGTTAGTGGTAACTACAATTGTCTTTGCTAAAACTAAAGAAATATTGCAAACATGCGTAAATAAAATAACAACATAAATTATCTGCTGCTCTTCTGTTTGCTTAACCAGAATAAAGAAGAGGTGTTTTGGCATTAATTTTATCATTATTTTTCAATACTTCTTCGACCATAAAATATTGAAGATGATTTAAAAAAATAAATTATTTTGGTTACTAAGTAAAATAAAATAAAATTTTGCAGGACAATTTTAAGGATTAAGTTATTTCTTTCTGTATAGTGACAGCCTAAAAATCTAAATACCAAAAATTGAAAAACTGAACATCGTGGTCAATTATAATTTAAAAATTTAATAAACCACCAAAAAACTTGGAAAATTTTATGCTGTTTACAATTTTTTTAAGTAGACTATTGTATTATTACATAAATGTATCTTGTAATTTAATTTAGTTAGTTCGAATACATAGTGCATTCGTTGGTTACAATATATAGTGCACACGGAATATTAGTAGCCCATTTTTGGTAAAATGCACTACTATTGCAAAATAATAATCAAGGAAACCTACATAAATCTTCTCAGTTTTAACAATGCTTTTTGCAAGTTTTTTATCAAAATTACATTTTCGTTTTTATCTCCTTTTTTATTTATCTGATCAAAAATGTTTGTATAAATTTTTATACAGACGATTTAAAAAGCTCCATCTTTTATTTTATGAATTTTTTTGTATCTTAGTTTATATAGTCGTTGTCCAAGATTCGTGTTTAGCGGAAAAAATACGCCTGGAAATCTTAGTCTGTCACACAACTTTTTTTTTGTAGTTCTGTGTTATTTTTAAATATTTTTAATAAATTCAGGTATAAATTATACATCGTAACGAATTCTCTCTGAAAATTTTCTGGCTTTTTAATAAAAATGTTTGTTTAATATTAATCATCCTCACCAAAACTAATTCAGTGTGTTAAATCGGAACCTATTTATATGGTTTTTAAAGAAAAAGGTAGCCTTGTCAGAAAAAAATTGTTTTTTCGAAATTATCACTACGATAAATGCCAATTAGCGATGTAACTACTTTTTGGCTAACCATTCTCTCCAAATTCAATCATTCTAAAAATTTTAATTTTGGTTTCGTTAATTTAATTCTTTACTAGAGGATAACACCCAATATTTTTTTCTCGATAAACACATTATATACCTTGCTTTGATATAAAAATCAGAATCAATTTCTTATTAGAACTTTTTTTAAGGACTATTTAACGATATTAAATTTTAAATCACTGACAGCTAACAACAATCAACAATAAGAAATTTATTTGCTACACTGAACAAACTACTGTACCGGGTGTTCAAATAAGAAAGGACGCCGGCTATATTTCGAAAACTGTATATCGCACATCGTTAAAAAAAAAATCAAGAGAAATAGCTAAAAAATATTTTCAAGTATCTAAGACTACCGCGAGATGGCGCAACTGCAACAATAAATTAGAAAAAAACATTTTTTCTCAAAAATTAGCTAGTGTTAGGTGCAATTTTAATAACATCATCAAAAACTCTAACTAATTCTGCATGAGTCCGGTTAAGAACTACTTGTTGTATTTTCAAAAATAAGGGTTGAAAATGATTATACATAATGCAACTTTTAAATAGCTCTATCTGCTTCATCTTTTATCGAAAATGTTCCAAGTGGTTTTTTGGGATTTTTACGAGAAAGTCAAATACGAAGATATAATTTTTTATTGTAGGTTTAAAAATACCTACAATTTGACGAAAATCGCGTTTTAATATCTGCATTCGTTTTCGAGTTATTTCAAAGTAACCATTTATTCATGTTGGTCCACCTTTTTATTTGGAGACTAACGTATAACCTGTTTTACGTTATATTGTGAGTTAATATATATATTGCTCCTTTTTAACGAACAATGTACAGGCAAAAACATTTAGCTTGATTAACTTACCTGAATATATAGAACTATTTTACACATTACTGTTCCAAACCACCAAGTGCTAGTTACATCCCACACAACCGAAAATGGCAAACAAAACAAAATCACTAGGGCGTCCGCTAATGCCAAATTCACAATAAAATAGTTAGTTACCGTTCTCATACTATGGTTTCTGTAAACTGCAACGCACACAAGAATGTTACCTAAAAGTCCTATTATAAAAACTACGCAGTGAAAGAAAATTAACACATATGTCCACGATTTAAACTCGGTGTATTTTCTTATAAACAATTCATCATCTTCGTCATCATATTTAGTTAAGTTGTAAGTGTCATCGGACGCGTTTACAGCAAATAGTTCAACTTCAAATTTTTGCTCTTTTGCTATTTCTTCGGCTAGTTGTCTTTTCGTAATAATTTTTTCTTCGTACCCAGGGGTCTTTGCATAGAAGACTACCTCTTCAATTTTATTTAATAGTCTTGTTGCCTCAATTCTTTTTATGAGTGGATTTAAATGCAACTTGGGTACGAACGATGAAGTTGCATGATTCAAGTGATAAATCAGAAATATAACTGTAAACACATAAATCATAGGTCTTCCGGTCATTTTTAGGTCCTTAAGGGAAGCTGCTTTTTGGGGAAGTCCATGACATAAAATACCTGAAAAGAAACTTTAATTAGTTTATTTTTTAAAACAATTATTTTTATTATTTGGTTTCTTAAACCATCTTTGTACAAATCTTTTTTTAATTTTTTTTTTGCTACATAAGTTAAACTAAAACAAAATATTTTTTAACTTTTTATTATATATATATATATATATATATATATATATATATATGTATATATATATATATATATATATATATATATATATATATATATATAAAGATTTTATTGTTAAGTTCAAGTTATCATTTTTACAGGGTTTTTCACTTAAAACTCCGCACGCCAATATCTCAAAAACGAATAAGAATATTTAATTTCTGTATAAAGTGGTCAATATGTGGGGTTAAATAGATATTCTTTACAATTTAAAAAATTCGACGCCTACTATGAGCTGGGCGTCGCTACGCGTCGGAAATATAATTCGACTGCCAGGACTTTAAATAAAATTACCTGCATGGGGAAGTACCGGGTGTCCAAATAAGGAAGGACGCTGGCTGTATCTCAGAAAATGTTTATCGTAAAGCGTTGGGGAAAAATATTTTTAGTAAAAGCGGCCAAGAGAAATAGCTGGAAATTAGTTTTTCAAGTTTCTGAAATGGCCGCTAGAGGGCGTAACTGCAATCTTCAATCTAAAAAAGTGATGTTTCTGTGAATTTTATTATATTACCCTAACAAAAAAATACCTTATCTTTAAAGTCAAGGATAATCTAAACCTTTTTGGTTGACTAAAAATAAAGTAGTGGGGGGTATTCAGAAGTTTCAGTAAAACACACCCTGTATCTTCATAACGGCTGAGCCAATTTTAACAAACTTGGGCTAGCTGCAAAAAATTATTCTTGGGCTGTAAATCTAAAAATATTTGAAGTTTTGTTAGTTTCACAAGTCGCCCCTAGAGGGCTTTTTTTGACTTTCCGACAGAAATTGTTAATTTTCTCAAAAAAATTAAATGCATTAATATATTTTTTTCTTTATGAAAAAGTAGCTAAATAATGCCTAATCAAGCTCGCGCAAACCGCATCTTGATATCTTGTTCCTTATCTAAAATTTAAATCAAAGAAAATTTTATACGTCAATATCTCAAAAACTATAAAAGCTACAAGAAATTTTATAAAACGTAAATTGTGTATTTTTACAATACCTCAACAACAAAATTCACAGAGACATCACTTTTTTAGATTCAAGATTGCAGTTACGCCCCCTAGCGGCCATTTCAGAAACTTGAAACTATTTTCCAGCTTTCTCTCTTGACCACTTTTACTAAAATATTTTTTCATTTTCTGAGATACAGCAGGCGTCCCTTCTTATTTGCACACCACCCGGTACATGTAATTTGAATACTTTTTGGTAATTTACTTAAGCTTGCTTACTTCACTCGTTTCTTCCCTATAAACAGCGTTTGTCGATTTTCTAAAGGTACTGTGATGGCCCACTAATGTCCGCGTCTTTTAATTGACTGTGTCTATCACCATTCGTTGGCCCGATATTAATCCTCAGTTAATGGTTCGACAGAAAAAAGACATAATGATATATCCACAGTGGTCTATTAATTTAACTGAGTTACAAATCCAACGTTATTAATTAAGCATTGGCCCACTGCATTTATTCGTTACTCAGCGTACGTTAGATCGTGTTTGTTTTCCCTTTGCCTAACTACCGACAACTTAAAGTGAAGCGTGCCATCATAACCTAACTTTTTCAGAAGCTTGGTAATTTTTATGAATGATTAGGGATGACGTAATCGGAAAGTTTGTACCGTTTTTCGGCAGTTTTTGTGTTTTTTTGGTGTTTTGGCGAATGAAAAGTATATTATGGTAAATTTTATAGTTTTAGAATCTTTGTTATTATTATATTTCGTATAATTATGGGCTGTTATGTTAATTCTGACTTTTTTTCGTATTTTTGTAGTTACACTATCTATCAATTATTATATATATATATATATATATATATATATATATATATATATATATATATATATATATATATATATATATATATTTTAATAAAAATAAAAATTTTTACATTTTTATTTCATTTGGTTTTCCAGTGGCCTAAATGAAACACGGTAAATATTAGTTACTATTTAGCTAATATCCCAATGATTTTCCAACAGTGGCCCTAAATGAAACATCGGTAAATATTAGTTACTATATCGTCAACACCCCAATGGTTTTTCAACAGTGGGCCTCCATAAATATATCATAGGGCCAATATGTAGAAGTATTGGCAATCTGACTGATAAGTGTCGATGGGCCGGTGTGCCAAACGCAATAAGGGCCGATGTTGGCACCAACATATTTTGTGTCAATGGGCAGTTGAATAATTAAATGAAAAAGTACATTGGGCCATTGATTTTCCATTCTTTAATGTTTATAGGGTTAGTTATACCTATTTATAGTATAAATTTCTTGATAGACAAAAAATGTGATTCAAAAAACTAAATTAAATAAATTATTATTTATTGAAACCAAATTGGTAGTTTTAATTGTCACTAAAGTAAAAGTTAGCCTTAAAAACAGTATGCTGATGTAAAGCAAAGAAAGCCATCCCTTTACTCTCCCATTGTCGGCTTAAATTTACTTGTGATAAGATGAATAAATAAAGTGTTAACAAATAAATAAATTTATTATTACGATTAACTGCATACCTAATGAAACAAATTAAAAATTTTGTTTAAAAATTTGTCCTTCTTCTCGAGCACAACCATCAAAAATTTTTAATAGATGGGCTTGAGTCACTTGTACTCGTAGAAGCGTCCTTCTTGTAATAGCGGCACATGCTGCACTTTTTTTGTTAATAAGGTTAGCCATATTTCGATAGGTTTCTCATGAACTACGTCCTTCAGGTGACCAAAAGAAAATAATCTAGTGGTGTGAGGTCCGGTGACCGGCCAATTTATCGGTCCATTAGTATTAAACCATTTATTGGGGTATTATCTGTTTATATGCATGGTTACAATTTCGGCATTATGTGCAGGCGCTCCATCCTGCTTTAGCCACATACTCGTTCTGGCCTTAAGGGCTACTTCTAACAAGTTCGGAAGTGTATTTTGAAGAAACCCTAAAGAGCGAGTTGCATTTAAAGTGCCTTCATAAAAGTGAGGTCCAATAAAGAATCCGTTTAATATGCCGGAACAAACATTTATAACAAAAAATCATTGATTACCTCTTACTGTCATATAACGAGGATGGATTGACGACCAAAAAGCGACAGTTGTATCTGTTTACGATTCCGTTATTATGGAATCGACTTTCACCGCTCCATTGAATTTTTGTGAACTAGTTTAGTTTTGTAAGGACAAAAGGAGTTTCACGGATTATCCACGATGAACTTACGGAAACATTGGTATTTTCTTTTATTTTTGATAGGGATATCTGTGGGTTATTATTAACCTGCTGAATTACAGCAGCAGTATTTTTTTCATTTGTAGTCGTCCTTCTTCTATTTCTCTTGGGTTTTAAGAAGCTGTCATATTCTTTCAAGTTCTTACATAAACTTTAAAAGGTTTTTGCATCGGGGACTCTTGTATGCGGATAACGCTGTTCGTAAACTCTTTTCGCTTTTCTACAATTTGACCTGCATTCTCCAAACACCGGTAACATGTCTACTTTTTCTTCGTTGCTAAATTGGTATATTTTCATAAAATAATTGTAATTTTTATTTGAACAAAAAAAAATTTGGCATTTCTTATTACAAAATTTGAAAATATCTTTGACGCAGCAATGTCAAGCTCTATCGCTTGTAATTGCACTTGAAATAATTGCCATTGTTGCTATAGAACAATATTCATGGCTTACTTGTAAAAAATTATCGTAAATTACATTTTTTGTCCATCAAGAAATTTATACTATAAATCGGTATAACTAAGAAACGAGTAAAGTAAACAAGTTTGAGTAAATAACAAAAAAGTATTTAAATAACATGTACGTAATTTCAAAGTCCCTGCAATCAATTTATATTTTCGACGCGTCGCGACGCCCAGCTCATAAGGGCGTCAAATTTTTTAAATTGGGAAAAATATCTATTTGACCCCACATATTGACCACTTTTTACAAAAATTAAATATTCTTATTCGTTTTCGAGATATTGGCGTCCGGAGTTTTAAGTAAAAAACCCTGTATAATATATAAAACATAAACATAATTATTATTAAATATAATAAAAATAATTATTTATTGCAGAAGTTACAGAGTTACATTATATAACAATAAAATAAGACCGTACAATTTTAAACTGTATTTTTATAAAAATAATGTTTATTTCTTTTAGGCTAATTTTATTCCTATAATATGTACCCATAGAACTTCTGAGTTAAATAATTTTTATAATCACTTTCTTTTGTTTAATTAAATGTAATAGCGTAAATTTTATTTCGCTAGTATATATTTTATATTTTGATTTGCAGATATTATTACGGAAGTAAAGTAGCATCATGTATTTTCTACCTATAGAATAGTTCTGGTAAATTCAAAAGAGGAAAAGTTAGTAGATTATTAAAAAATGATTAAAGCTTTAAATTTAATTTAAGGCAACAAAAAAATACTTCACGACAGAAGCAATTTATATACAAAGATAGAAACATTTCCTTAAAAAGTTACCAGCCAATAAAACAATAAAATAGAATTATTAATGGTTTAATTGTTTTATTGCTTATTTACTTTGACTAAATAATTATAGTATTTACACCAATATTGATCCTTTTAGCACGCTTAAATTTAAAATAGTCAAACCTGCAGGTACAAGCAAATTAAAAGCAATACCCATTTATTCCATCTGCCATGTCCAATTATCAATTAGAGTCGCAAAATGAAAGTTGAAAACAGAGTAGTGTAATTAACATTTACGAAACTTTATTACGGCTATTTGATTTTTTAAAATTATAACTCTCCTACATTTTTTTTTTTTAAAGAAGTAATTTATGCAAAATTTTTTGTTTTAAAAGATTTAATTTTTGGAAACTAGATTTTATTGTATTGTGACTCGATTTTGAATACTGACAGTTTACTTAAAGTTTTAGTTTTGTGTTTGTTTACAAAATAAATGGATTAAAAATATTTCGGTATAATTCAAAAGATGCTTGACTTAAAAAACGTATTAATATAATTAAGGAACGCATGGGGATTAAAGTATTATTAGAATACATTTAGGATGCTTACCCCTTGCTCGATTTTTTATAACATATACCGCTATAAGGGCGTAAGGCAATTTTAAAAATATCTGTATTATTGCAATTCAAACTGGAATGGAGAAAAGCTAAAGGCATCAAAATATCTCAGATTTCATTGGAAAAATGATTCATTTGCATCTTGCAGTTTATATTGACGACTAAATAATGTAAATAATATTTCATACACTTTTCCTAGAGAAATTGTTTTCGTGATGCCCACTCCGTATAAATGACAAATGTAGGTCATAAAATGCTTTTGATTCTTTTTACATTATGTCTCTTCTTTACTTTTTTATAAAAATATGGACTATAACCACACCCATGGTAGCGTAAAAACAGCTAAGATTGTGAAAACAGTAGCCCCAAATTTTTTATAAACTTTGCAAATATTTACGTTAAACTATTTTTTAACCGTTTTAGTTTCGATCCAGATTTTAGACTTATTTACCAAAACGATGCATATTACCCAACATCATAATTATAATATCTGTGTTAAAGCATTTTATGATGATGTTACTGCCCTCTTAGTCAAGGAGAAATCGGCGAATGAGTACCGAAAACTATTCCACCTTAATTTTTTTATACGATCCTTTTTAAATTGCCCTTCTGTTGATATAAATGCATGTTGCCATGGACAACCTGGTGCAATATTGCTTAAACCGAAATTGTTTAAACAATTGCAAAAAATTGTTATTTTTCAACCGAAAATACATTTTTTCATATTTTTTATTGAAATACAAATAAAAAAGATTTTATTACTTTTTACAATAAAGTTAGTATTTACGAAAATATGATTTTTTAAAAGGTTTGAAAAATCCAAAGTTGGGACTTTTGACCCATGGAAAAAAAAAAGTATATATATATATATATATATATATATATATATATATATATATATATATATATATATATATATATATATATATATATATATATATATATAT
>JAHBCN010023538.1:0-12537 GCA_019359885.1 Listronotus oregonensis | reverse complement strand
TTTCCATGGCCGTAAAGAAAGGCGCCCTTGATCTTTTTTTTCCCATATTGCTATTGATTTTAAAAACAAAAATTCACAAACTAACGACTGATTTTTGTATTATAATGTCTATAAAATAAAAAAAAAATAGTTTTAATTATTTACAAAGATTCAAGTCGGATTACTTCATCATTTAAATGACAAAAACTAGAAAAGGAAAGATCTAATATCAGTTAATTCTGATTATTCGCTGAAAAAGGCCAACAATAAAAAAGAAGAACGATGCAACGTTGCCATCTTTCTGGGAGTCTTAGTTAAGTTGCAATAAAAATCTAATGGTGAAAGAAAAAACAATTTGTTACCCTTAATTTTAAGATCATCTTAATAAAGGTCTACTTAAGATACTTTTGGTGCAACCGGCCAAAAGACTAAGCGGAGAAGGAAAACGTTTGCGGGTAGCAGGTTCCATAGTTGACACTCTTGGAATGATGGAGCGAAGAAAGGGGAAGTACGGGGCCTCTCAAGCTGGTCTTAAAAGGATGATCAACGTGGCACTCCCGGGGTTTGTTCTTTGGGGCGCCAAAGGAGGAATTATACTGGCCAACTCCTCTGAGCAGAAGCCATGAAAATACCTATAAAAGAACGACAGATCCTCACAGCTCGTTGGTGGGCAAGGAAGGAAGCTTTTCTGTAAGCGTGTGATCATTTATAAGAAAAACCCAGCTCTTTTTTGAATGAAATCCTCAATGCCAAAGAAGGTCTGATTTAATACATTCAGAGATAAAAATTGAAGAAAAGAAATACTTTCTGGCTCGAAAGAGGAATTCAAGTTTTTTTAAAGCTGCTGAGGCTATAAATGTAATGTGCCTTGGTTATTTTTAAAAGTAACACCGACAAGATCAATGACTCTTTGTAACAGATTTTTTTCGCGACAAAAATATGAATGTGTTTTGGAGGCATTAAACTGAACAAGTTTTGCGCCCGATCAAGATTAGTTTAAGGTCCTGTGAGTAGACATCTGTATTGACCTTGCTCAATTTCCAAATTAGGCGATTGACTGACTTGAGAAATTAAATATTAGAGTGGAAGGTACTATGGTCAACAAAACCATGAAAGGGACTGATTGGACAGAAGAAACAGAGTGGGCTCCAATACTGAGCCCTGGAGCACCCCAACTTTAATTTGGTTGAAGCTGGAATAATGACGATCTACAATAACTGATATCCGTCGATTAGACAGAAAACTGGAGAGTCGAGAACAAAGTTTAGGTAGAAAACCGTAAGAAGAAAGTTTGTTTAGAAGCTCATCATGGTAGACCTGATCAAAAGCTTTGGATATGTCAAGAGCAACGATCTGGGATTCACCAAGAAACTCAAGGGACTTGTTCCAGTTGTATAAGACAAAGGAAAAAAGATCAGTTTGGATCTTCTGTGACGGAATACATACTATCTGTATGCAAGATCTTGTGTTTTCCCAAATATTTTGAGGTTTAAAAATTAATGAATTTTTCCATTACCTTACGAACAACTGAGAGATATAGGTCTATAGTTTAAAGAAACAATTTTGCATCCCTTTTTGGAGACAGGTTGCACACGTGCAGCTTCTCTGCTCTCCGGAAAAATGCCCGTGTCGTAAGAATTGAAAGAGGCGAGTTAGGATGGGTGCAAGCTCGGGAGAACATTTTTTTAAGACGATTGCTGGCATGCCATCCAGCCCAGACGATTTTTTAGTATTAAGAGAAGAAAGGATACGCTTGATCTGTATTATTTTAAAAATAACATCGGACATTTTATGAGAATCAAGGAAATGAATTAATATTTCCGAAACCTCTCGAGATATTTTAGTAACATTAAGTGTTTGTATAACGGATATTTCGTTTGTTGTTACACAACGTTTCGGTTAGTGATGTATCTCCAACCGTTGGAGATACAGCACTAACCGAAACTTTGTGTAATAATTAACAAATAAAGACAATGGAAGCCCAAGATTTTAATGTTATTGAAGCCTAACACTGTTTTTATTTTCTTTTATATCGAGCTCCAAAATTCGGGTAAGTACCTAGTTCTGTAAAATAACAACTGTATTTCGTAATCAAAATTTTCTCACAAAAAAAGAAAATTTATATGTTTATATATATTTTTTACACTTTTTTTTAATACAAAGTTCCCATTATATGTCTTTTTTAAATTTTGATGAAAAAACAAACTATGTATCTTTAGTAAGTTTCTCTCCTTTGTCAATCGCTCCGTGACTAGCAAAAAGACTCTCTCTACGTTCACATTGTGAGGCGAATGCGTATTGGCATTGTCTTCTATGGCACGACGCATCCTGAAAAAAATGTATGTCAAATTACGAAAGGCAATGTCCCATCGATTTGCTCATTAAAGGGTGGACATTCTTTCTGGCGTTAGATAACACGTAATAAATATGCAACAGAGTTCCCAACATACGGGTTTTCCCCCCCAATTTTAGGGGAAAAAAAGGGGGCTGAAATTTCTTTAGGGGTGCTATATTTGTAGGGGGAATTTTTAGGGATTTTTATAACTTCAAATATTTATTTTTTTCAAATGTTTAATTAACCAAAATAAAGGTGTAATAGTGGGTATTTTTCAGCTACAGAGCACAGTGCGCATTAATTGAAACAGCGAAGACCGATTATGCGGGACGTTGTGGTGGTTGAAACACTCAACCTGAGCATTGTGTCGCATAATGCGCTTGTGTGCCCTAATTAAAAAACACCTTGTATACGCCCGGCGATAATCCAATCTAGCCAATCATATTCATTTTTGGATTGTTTGGCAAATATAACTGTAACAGCGCGGCATCGGTAAGGGGAAAGGTAGTTTTAAACCAAACATGGCTTACCAAATTCATAAAAGGCACATGTATTATTTATGTAAAAATATTTAATTATTTATTTTATAAATAATAAATTTTAAGGAGAATTCCTAGTAATTGTGGGAATTTTGGAGGTTTTTGACTGGGGCTTTAGGGAGATAAATTTTTGAGAGTTGGGAACACTGATATGCAAGCATCTGAAAGCAGTAGATTTTGTCACGAGTAGGAGGGACCAGAGTCTATTAATCTAAAGGGGTTATGACATTGTCGAGAATGGTGATAGCAAAAGTCCAAGACGTGAGGGTGTGAAAAGGGTCGCTTATGTTGGCGGCCCTGTCGGGTAACTCTAAAAGTTACTAGCATTCTCAGCTGTGGACAGAGTCGTGCCACAAGTCGAAGTTTTTATAGGGGGTTATTTTTACAGTTGAAAATATTTGTATACAGAGTTGATATTTTATTGGTTTTAACTGTTTTTACTATATTGTTTTTGGTAGTGTTTAGTCGTGTAGTTTTAATTAGTCCTTAGTGTGCAATACACCAAAAAGTTGTGTTTCCCATAAGGATTCTGTTATTTGCTCGGAGCAGGTTAAAAAAGACAATTTTTATATGTCTTCCAGAAAAATTGCAAAAGCGGTGATTATGAGATCCTGATCAAAAAGAAAAAAGGCGATTAATAAAAGAAGGTAAGGTGAAAAATATGATTTATCCTAATGCTGCTATTACTAACAAATATTTTTTTATTGTAGCAGTTCCATTCAGTTTGCATTATTACACCTCGGATTAAACAAACACGGTTTTTAAGTCCACCAGTGACTCTTCACAACTCTGAATGTAGGTACACAGTTATTAGTAAGTAAATTGAATTTTTGTGTGATTTTAATTATAGTTATTTGTTGTCAAGAAAGTAAATAGTCAATATTGACTTGCTTATACCTAGAACTGATCAACTTTAGGTATATGCATTAATGTACCTTCAGAATGTGTATTTAATATTTTTTTCTCATTATTTTGTACATTTATTAAGTTTGCGGTTAGTTACATTTTTTAATTGTATTTAATTTTTTTTTGATACTTATCTACCAATTACTTATATTATGTTGAAAAAGAATTTTAAAATATAATTTATATTTTTTAGATTTGCCTTTTACAAGTTTAAAATTAACTGATGTAAACCTACCTTGCACTGAAGAAGTTTTTGTTTAGATTGTGTAGTATGAAGTGGACTACGAAGAACTTGTAAGTAAGTTAAACTTTCGAGTACCAAATAAGAACATGAGATCTAATTCTTTGTTTTATCTTGCAAGGGCTGCCAAAAACTATAAAATGAAATTTTGTGTTTGTATTAAGTAGGATTTAATGCTTAAATGATTTGTATGTTTTAAAATATGAAATGTGGTATACCACAAAATATTATTAAATAATACCACTAAGTACTGTGTTCTTTTCTTCCATATCTATTTCAAAATGTAAAAATTTCAGTTGTATTTTATTTAATTGTTGCAATTGTAAATGTATTGTAGTGTTGTAATTGTAAAACAAATAAAGTTTAGTTTTTTAGAAATAAACCTGTATTCACATTTTTTTACATAAAATAATTCATTTTATTGCCAAAGTGGAAAATTTTGCTATTATTCTGCAATATCAAGATGCTGTATGGTCCGTAAGTAAATAAATAACTAGTTTTTAAAAGTAACATAATTAGTTTTTAAAATAAAATAAATTAAGGATTTATAGACAAGTTTATATATTTATAAATTCCTAAAAAAAAAGTTAATTTTTCTATGGCTTCCACTATCTGATTTGGAGTTGGATATTTTGTAATCTTACAAAGATCTTCAAGATAGCTTGTAAAAGCCCATTTCTGATCCTGCACTTACAGAAAAGCTTCCTTCCTGTCTTTCTTCTATAGGTATTTTCACGGCTTCTGCTTAGACGAGTTGGCCAGTATAATTCCTTTTCTGGCAGCTCCCAACAGAGCAACATGTAGTGCAACTTTTATGCATCTTTTAACAGTTCAGCTAGAAAGACCCCGAACTTCATGCTTTCTTCGTTCCTTCATCCCTAGAGTGTCAAGACTGTGGAACCTGCTACCTGCAGAATTTAAGTCTCTTGTGAATATACTCCCTCTTACCACACTTCAGCCACCCACGGGGCGTTCATACTAGGCCTCAGCCTTCGCGGACTGTTCCAAGATAAAAAAATAATTAAAGTCCCCAAACTTCTTTACTTGCTCATAAAATTTTATAAACGTCGTAATATAGGTGGGTATTATTAAAGTCTTGTCGCTTTAATTTTTAATTTCAATACTTAATTGAATTACATTTATATTTTTGAAATATAAATTTTGTTCGTCGGTATAAAAGCAGTTTTTCGTTTCCACCTCAATTCTACGCCACTGTCCAGCATAAAATCCAACATGGCCGAAATGGACCCTTCTTGACGTCACACAAGAGTTTTTCAATATGGCGGATGTCATAACCCCCTTTAGATTAATAAACTCTGGGAGGGACAATATTCTCTTAGCGTCATCATATCGATGTAGTTTGTGTCAATTTGCCCTAGTGCGGGAAAGTGAGACTTACCGCACTAAAATACGTGCACAAAACTAGACAAATTTGCACGGTCTAGAAAAAAGGACTTTTAATTTTATATCGCTCCTCTTCCTACTTTAAAATCACTAGCCGCCACTGTGCGGAAGTATGTCTTAAACCATTTTTTGTTTTTTTTTTAAGAATTCACATTACGTTTCAACTTTACTTTCTTTGTGGATATAGGATATGGGGAAATATCCTTACAAAATTACATAAGAGCACTTACATAAAGTCAACATTTTACATCATTTTTCGCAACATTTATTATGCAGACTTAAAGTCTGTAGATATCTTATTTCATTTTATTTTTAGCTTACCCCGGATTTAAATTTATTTATTCATTTATTCATGCAGTTATACGGAAACAATAAAGTTTCAAAAGGTATTTTTAAAACAGAGTATTCCACTTTAGGAATTTAATATTTTTATTACATTAAAATTCTCCTCCTTTGGGCAAAAATTAATTCACATCTGCTCGCTTGCAAATCATCCTAATCTGAGCGTTTATGCATATATGCATATGGTGCACGCTCATTATCTTAAGTGGGGATGCTGGAGGAAATTTATTACACAGTGTGTCCCAAATTGGTAATGCATGTTATGGGGTCTCAGAATGTTGGGTTAAATTAGACATCGAATTTAGGCGAACTAACGAAATTTCTACGGTATTAAGAGCATTCATCATCAGCTGATCAAAATCAAATCGTGCTTCGACGGTAATGAACGAATAACCCAACGTTTCGTTATCACTGGCAACAATGTACGGTCGCTATGCCAACCGCCACAAACAATTATTTCTGACCAGGGTCGGATTTTATTTTTTACATATAAGTTTTTATAAACAACAAACAATAATGGGCATCGGTAATAAAAGGCTTTTATTGATTTTTGTTATTTTTATTAAAGGTATACAGTGTAAAGTATGGACTTCCATTAATATTTACGTTAGCTCTTGTTTTTATGGGAAACACTCAAAGGTCAATATAGTTATTTATTCTCCTACTTTAGAACTTAATTCAATATTTGTATTTTTACTGACAGTTGGAAAGATAGACGCCACCGACATTGTTTAATGGTACATACAGTTTAGATAATTATTTAAAAGCTCATATTTTACACAGTATGCCCAATTTTCAGATTTTAAAGCTATTTAAAATGTGACCAACCATTTTCGAAATCAATACGGTATTAGCGACTTTTTGTTTATTGAAAACTTACCTATTTAATTTATGCTCTATTTTTATATTTAATATTCTATGTTTGTGTGGTTTTTTTTCTCTCTGGGTATTTAAAAAGTGCAATTATAGAAAATTTTAAAAAAATTATGAATAAATACCACGAATAATATATTTAACAGCAAATTTTAATAAACTTTTAAAAAGTTCAATTTTTTAAAAAAAGTTGAACAAATAATAAAATAATCTGACGTAATAATATAACAGCAAATTTTAATAAACTTTTAAAAATGTGCAATTATAAAAAAAAAAAGACAAATTATTAAATACTACCTAATAATATAAAAGAAAATAGACTTATATAACAATATTACATACTTTTCCTTCACAAAATAATATTTCTAATGGGCAGTTATATTTGGGACAGATTGACTAATATGTTTTTAAAAATTGATTTGCATTGCAAAAAAATTTTTATCAGCGCTTTGATTGGAATGCGCTGCAACACGCCTACATCCCCTGTGCGGCGAGGATCCATCTAACCTATCCTGTATACTTTTTGCAAATACTTTTACCTTATAGGGGACTCGAGGGTGCATCGAGTTATAGGCTCCCAGTTCGCGTGTTTTATAGAATGGGTAGGTACCAACCAAACTCCAAAATTGTTGTGTTGTGTCTGCTTGTTTGAGAAATCGCCAGTCAAAGATGGAGTACGCTTATGAACCGAATATTTGTGGCATGCCTTTGCCCAGATGGTCCGGGTTAGAGTCCCGTCAAAGATGTGTTTTTTTGTTTTAAACTTAATTTAAATTTATAACTTATCATTAAAAAATTGTAAAAAATTTAAAAAAATACATTTTACGCAAATTTACTGATTGAAATTACGAATTAAAGTTTTTTTTAATCTCTTGCAAATTTTTCAATTATTTTAAATAAATTAACCCTAATTTAATTTTTTTTTTTTTTTTTTGATCCTTTGATTTTTGTTTGTAGGTTTTTAAAAAAAAAATACATTCGATTCGAAAAGTTTTAATGAAAAAGGCACGTAAAACGTTTTTTTTTAATTTCTTGCAATTTTTTATAGATAATTTATAAATTTAAAAAAAATTTTTTTAAACAAAAAAATAACTTCGAGGGACTCGAACCACGGACCGTCTAGACGCAAGTCTGATTCTCATTTCATCATTCATTTTAAACATACTTTATTATTACAATTAATTTATACATTGTTTTTACAAACAAATAATTATATTTCATGCCGTTGGGGTACTAGCTTAATGGGTGGTTACGGACAAAACTATTCGGTACATAAGGTTCTCCCATCTTTAACTGGCGAATTTGGGGTTTGTGGTACCTAGCCACACCATAAGCACGCCAAGGGGGGGGTCCATAACTCCGATGCACCCTATCGGACCTCCTCTTTAATTTGTCCAATTTCTACAACCAACATTTCTAAGGTAAAATAGCGAAAAAAGTAATTATTTACAAGTTAACCCTTTTTTTTGGCCATAGGTAAAAATTAACATTTTTTTTTTTTTAATTTGCTTTGTTTTTGGCCCTTTATAATAAAAATGTCGGAAAGGAAAAATAAAGATTTCGATAGCTTTGATGTTTTTGGATAATATTTCTATATTTTTTTAATGTTTTTATGTATTTTTTTAAATACATAAAAACGAAAAATTTAAAAAAAAAATGTTACAAATGAAGTTTATTAACTAACAAGTCAACTTTAAAATTTCAAAAACGGTCTCGGACTAGCTAGCCGCGATTTTCTATTTTATCTTTTATTGATGTTTTTGATAATATATATATATATATATATATATATATATATATATATATATATATATATATATATATATATATATATATATATCGGGTGTTGCTCCGTCGAGCGAGACATAGGGAATCCCATGTAAATTTTTAATGGTCCAATATTGGTCCCCTAATTATTTTAGAAGAAAATATTATTAGGATTTTTTAAAGAGCACGAAAAGTTGTACCCAGTGTACAAATTTCAGCTCTTCTCAGTCCGCCAGCTAAGAGATAAATGCTAAAATAAGTAACGAATCTCCATTTTTACGCGCCCCCTTTATTAGAAGTTTATAATAAAATACCAGAAAAATTTTTTTAAAAATAAACCACCCAAATCAAAAAAAAAACACTATTAAAAAAAGGTTTTATCGGGGGAAAAAGTTATCAAAGAAAAGGGGAAAATTTGGACCTTTTTTCCCCAAAAAGGGGGCCAAAACCAAAAATAAATCGACAATAGAACGGACGATAAAAAAATTTAAAACTACAGGCACAGGAATCAATTATTGAAAGGGGGAAAAAAATTGAGGGCAAATCGAGAAAAAATTGAAAAAAACGAGGGGGATTTAGAGGTTTTTTTTGAAGAGAAGGCCAAAGGGAAAAACATTAGCAGGGAAAACTGGAGGACATTACGGGACAAGCCCAAAATTTAAAAATTTTTTAAAAAATATGTAAATACCACGCTTACAAGTTCGAAAGACACCAAGAATTAAGGGGGGGGAGACGAAATACGACGGGGGGAAATTTTTTGCTTTGAGATGATGGGGGGGACAAACACTGACGGGTTTTTACAAAATTTTTGCTTTACTGACCAATGCATTTTTTACATTGAACAACGAACCCAAATTAAAATTGCCGGTACTGGAGTAACAAAAACCCAAAAAATCGATTTTTAAAAAGGATCAATATCCAAAAAAATTTAAAATTTTTTGGGGGGGAAATTTTTTTGGGCCACCACCCCCTTTTGGACCTTTTTTATTTGACCGAAATTTGAATGCGGATTACTTTCGGAACTTTTAGAGGAACAAATTTTGCCTGTTTTGAACAACCTTGCTCGTGAAAAAAGAGTTTTGGTATTAAATGGATGGCTCCCCAGCAAAAAGGAGCCGCAATATTTGAACAATGCATTTAATAACGAAACATAGGCCCGAACCGAAAATTTTTGGCCAGGGGGGTTTCCCGGGGTCTTTCGCCAAACGATTTTTTTTTATGGGAACTTTTAAAAAAATAAGCTTTATACCAATAAAAATATGAAAATTTGGGACCAGCTGGGAAAAGCTATTTCCGCTGAATGTGCCTGAATATCGATGTACCAACTAGCCAACGTAAGAAATGAGTTTTTTAATCGTTTGGGTTTTTTCTGACAGTTAATGGAGGAATATTTGAGCATTTGATTAAACCCCGATTTTTTCGTCATAAATTATTTTAAAAGTAGACAAATTTTTTTATTGTCTTTTAACTGTGAGTGCTTTTTGGGGAATTAGCTGTAAACAAAATGAAATGCGAGGTTTTTTAAAAAATTTCCCCTAAAAATTTTTTTTTTTTTTTGGGGAAATGACATTATAAATTAATGATCAAAATTTTCACTGATAAATCGTTTGGTGTTTTTATTATTGATTTAGAGTACAGGGCTAATGAGATATGTTGCAGAAGTATTTGCAGTTTACTCTTTACGGGTTTGGGTTTGGGAAAAATGAAATTTTCATTTTGGGTGGAATTTTATTGTGCTTTCAATAAACCTAATAGCTTTTTTTTTCAAAATAAGGGGGGGAGCCAATATTTTACAACTTTAAAATTTACAGGGGATTCCATGTCCCCCCTGGGGACAACACCCGGATTAATATATAAAAATTTATATATATATATATATATATATATATTATATATATATATAAAATATATATATAAAAATTTTTTAATTTTTTATACGAAAAATTAAAAACATTTGGGGGTTAAAATACGTTTATCCACCCCTCTTTTAAAAAATTTGATTTTTTTTTTTAAAAAAACATGCCTGAAAAATTTTTTTTTAAAATTTTTAAAAAAGTATTTTTTCGGGGCAAGTTTAAAAAAAATTTGAAGAAAAATTTTAGTTAAAACCCCCAAATAATTTTTTATAAATGGGCCCCATTTGTTTTTTTTTAAATTATTTTTTAAATTTAATATATGAAAAAAAATTTAAATTTTAAAAACAAAACGAAAAAAATTAAAGTAGGCCTATGGTTATGAAATTGGTTTCGGGAAAATTTTTTTCATTCTAAAAAACTTTTTTTTTTAAACTTTTTTATATCTAGCCTAGAAAAACTTTTTATTAAAATTTAAAAAAAGTGAAAAAAGGGATCTTGAATTTTTAAAAAAAAAAAAATGCTAAATTTTTTTTTTTAATCAACAGGGGGGGGGGGCCCCAAAAAATCAAATTTTTAACCCCAAAATTTTTTTTCATTTTTAGTATAAATTGCCCCATCCTGGGACACACTTTAAAAAAAATTAAAAAAAGGGGAAAGAAGAAAATTTTTTTTTTTATTTTATCATAAAAGTTTTTGATAAAAATTTTTTATCTAAGAGTAAATTTTGAAAAAAATTTTTAAAATTTTTACTTTTGAAACTGAAAAACTTAAAATGGTACAAAGGAAAATGCATTTAAATTTTTTAAAATATGGAAAAAAAAAAGGTTCAAAAAAGGTAGTCTTATAAAATTTTTTAAAAGTTTTTTTTTTATTTGTGATTAAATTTATTTTAATATCAATTTATAATCAAATTTTTTTCTGTTAAGTAAGCATTTAAAGTGACGATACTGGGGAAAATTATAAAAACCAAGGTCAATAAAGCTTTTTACTATCAACGCCTACTAGTACAAAAATTTTAAATTAGTTAAATTAAAAATTTTTTTACAAATAAAAAAAAGGGGGGTTTTTTTTTAAAAATTTGGAAAAGATTTTTACGTTTAAAACTTTTTTTTAACTTATTTTTCCCCCTTTTTAAAAAAGCATTTTTTACCTTTTTTTTTTCAATTTTTTCCCCGTTAAAAAAATTAAATTTTTTATCCCAATCTTACCTAAGAAGTAAAAAATTTTTTTTTTAAAAACTTTTTCTTTTAAAAAATTTTTAACACCTTTTTTCCCCCGGGCACACCAGTACGTCCAGGAAAAGGTGTTTTAAAAAACAAAACTTTTTTTAAATTTTTTCAAAAACTACTCTTAAAAAAAAATTTCTACTTTTTAAAGTAAGATTGGGGTAAAAACATTTAACAAATTTCATACGGGAAGAAAATTGAAAAAAAAATTTAAAAGGTTCAAGAGTAAAGTGCATTTATTTGAGAAAATATGGAAATAAGTTACTAGGGGAAAAAAAGTTCAAAAGTAAAAGATAGTTTCTTTTTTCAATTTAAAAAATTGGCCTATTTTTTTTTGTGATAAAATTTTTTTAATAATAATTAACTTAACTAATTCCAAATTAACAACTCATTATTGACAGTAGGGGGTTAATAGTGACAAGCCTTTTTTAAAGACACTTTGCTTTATAATTCATTAGCCCCTAAGGGCGCTTTAAATGCTTACTTAACAGCAAAAGACAAAATTGATATTTAAAAATTTAAATTGATATTAAAATAAATTTAATTAAAAAAAAAAAAAGTAGACCGGGTTTTTTCAAAAATTGGTATTGGACTACCTTTTTTAAATTTTTTTCAACTTTTAGTAACTTTTTTTCCATATTTATCAAATAAATGCACTTTACCTTTTATTATTTTAAGTTTTTTTAATTTTCCGAAACCCCCCATAAAAAATGTTAAATGTTTCATCCCCAACTTACTTTAAAAGAAAATTTTTTTTCAAGAGTAGCTTTTTTTTTTAAAATCAAAAAAAAAGTTTTTTTCTTAACACCTTTCCGTGGAAATTATATATATATATATATATATATATATATATATATATATATATATATATATATATATATATATATATATATATATATATATATATATATATATATATATATATATATATATATATATATATATATATATATATATATATAAAAAAAAAAAGGGAAAAAAAAAAAAAATTTAATACAATGAGAATAAAAGTTATTTAAGATTTTTTTTGCAAAAAAAACATTTTGAACTTTTAAAGTTGATTTTTAAT
>JAHBCN010023537.1:0-12606 GCA_019359885.1 Listronotus oregonensis | reverse complement strand
AAAACTACGGGGTATAGAAATAAAACGCCGAATCCCCCCCCAAAAGCCCAACACTTAAGGATTTAATATCATTTGGTAATTTATTATAAAGATTTGTAGCCTGATAAGTAAAGCCACTCCGAAACAATGCCGTCAAATATCTCGGTACCGCCAACATACTTCCATTGCGTATATTTCTATTATGAAGGGTGTCGCGTGCTATTAGTTTTGCGCGCAGGTAGTTAGGAATACCAGAGGTCACAATTTTATGCAAGAAAACGGCAAACAGCAACCATCTGCTATATTTAGCCATTCCAAATACCCAATACTTTCTGATATATAGTCAAACGTGCGCAGGGAACACACAAGACGACAACACGAATTTTGAACCCGTTCAATCCTTCTGCCAATATTTAAAGTCAAAAACTGGACAGAAACAAATAAACAGTAGTTAAAAAACGAAAGTACCAGGGTTTCAACAAGCATGACTATTAGTCTCTTGGATAGAATCTCCCTATTCGCATATATAATTTTTAAATTGCACTATGCCTTTCTTATAAGGAAGAAAACATGTTCATCAAATTTAAGACCACGATTTATTACGACCCCTAACGATATCGCTATTACCTTCGGCACCGTTTATCCCATTGATTCTATAACTCGATCACGAACAATTCCTGCCAGAGAATTGACTTTATGGAACCACTGAGTGTGTTCTTTCCTAATCCATGCTGATTTTTGTCTGCCCAATAACAATAATTCTGTAGGTTTACCTTGCCATTTTTAAATAAATGTCGATTTATCAAAAAACGTAATATTCTCTCAACATTCCTGCCCAGTAGAGCCATCATTTCCTCAAAAACTGAAGTTTTCGGTCAGGATCATCTTCAGTCAATTCCTGGAGAATGACTAGTTTATAAGGATGGAATTTGAGCGTTAAGGATTGGTAAATTTTCTGTTCAGTAGCTACTTGGTAGACGTAGTAGAGTTTCTTCAACAGCTAATAATACATTAAGCCTGACCTAATCACTAAGCGCACTTTGTCTAAATGAATGAATAACTTTATTTTGCGTCCTCATCCTGTCTCTGTATTAAATCATTATTATTATTTTAATTCTATGTCTTTTACTTAAATAGGGATTCTTTTCAATTTTTCAAAATAATTCTTCACACTATAGGAGAAACGTCTAAAGTAAGTTTCAGGAGGGAAAAATAGAAAAAGCAACATTTTTGTTGTTGTGTTTCTTCTTTTTTGTAATTTTAGGAACTTGAAGGCAACAAATGTAAACTTTTTTTTCCCTGACAGAACTTTTTGTTTTTTGGTAATGGAGAGAGCCTTTTTTTTAGGCCACCGCGGTTATAAACAGGATCAAGATGATGAAAAACGGCAGCGGGGCCATATAGTGTTTTCGGCAAAAAAAAAAAAGAAAGCACAAATATTGGGTGAAACCGTCCCAGTTAAAGGAATATGGTGGATGCACCTAGTCAATGTATTAAAAAATTGCAATCTGTTTCCATTCAGAAAAACAAAAAAGTTTTGTTTCCCTTTTGTCGAATTTTTTTAATTTCCTAAATGGAAACCAGCAAAAACGAAAACATGCAAATTGTTGCCGAAACAAGAAGGAAATTGGGAATTTTGAGAACTTTGGGAAACCCTTTTTAAACGCAACGAAACACAAAAGTTCCTTCATGTTCCTGGTGGAAATGTAGCTTAAGACTACCTTATTTGTTGAATGTTTCTGACTTAAGGTAAGTAAAAAGTTTTACTACAGTTCTTATTCAATTTTTTATCAAAAATAACAGTTTTAATGGAATTATTAAACATTTTAGCATGTATAGAAATATTATCAATGTAAATAAAATATGGTTTATTTTTTAAGTAAAATTTTGTTATTTTTAATATTTGGTAAAAGGAAAATTTGAAATTGAGCAGCTATGTGTAACTTGATAAACGCTTAAAAAAATGCTGTTAATAAAACCTAAGTTCTGAATTTAAAAAAATCATCGATAATGTCATATCTTCAATTTGTAGTACAGTCTATGGGGAGAAAAAGGTATGTGACCTCCGAATTTTTTTGTACAGTTTCAATTTTTATGAAAATTTGGAATTAAGTTCCTTTTGCCTTCTAGATTAAAGTTTATATATGCTTAAAGTGTGCTTTTTATTTTTAGGGGTTAAGAACCACCCCTTATGCCAAAAAATTCAAAAACCATAGAAATAGGACGTTGTGCAAAATATTTTTATGTTATAAGTTATAACTTACATTATATTTTTAACTTTTCAACCCTTACAAATTACCCTTAATAACAAAATTACAAAAAAAATAAAAAAAAATTCATCCTAAAATTATTTAATGACGCAAATATTGTAGAAAAAAATATTTTTATAGTTTACTGTATAATAAATATTTAATTACAATAATTTAACCCTTTTAATAATCATGGGGGTGGTTTTGTGATTCACAAAAAACATGTTTTTGACAAATTGAAATATTTTAATGATACTTATAATATATAAAAACTGAATATAATTTATTATTAACTTACAGTATAGTACAATTTATCGCATTGTTTTAACCTTCAAAATCCAAGATGGAGACATCATCTGGTATACGGATGGTTCCAAAACCGAGCAGGGATCTGGATCGGGCGCGACAGTAAAATAAGGAATTCACAATTTTCCATTCCACTAGGAACACACGGTTCTGTACTTCAAACGGAAATATATGTTTTACTGCACTGTGCAAAAAAAATAACAGGAGGGCTTATAAAAATAAGCGGATCTGCATAATAACAGACAGCCAAGCGTCACTAGGAGCACTAGAAAACTCCAATTTAACGTCCAAGCTGACATGGGAATGCCAAAAAAACTGGAAGTCTTGGGAAAACGCAACAAAGTAACTCTCTTGTGGGTACCAGGACATTCGGGAACGGAAAGCAACGAAAAAGCGGATGAGCTAGCGAGACAGGGATTATCTACACCATACTTTGGACTAGAACCTGTCCTTGGAGTGACCAAAACCACAGCACGAGGGCAAACCAGGGAATGGATTCGAAACAAACACCAGGAATTCTGGGAAACCTCAGTAGAATTGGACATGGAAAAAGCTTCATAAGAGGCCCATCCAAAAAAACGAAGGAAGAACTACTCAGACAAAGTAGGAAAAGACTTCGCATAAGGGGAGGGTTGCTAACAGGGAACAATAGCTTAAGAGGACACCTACACAAGATAGGCTCATGCATTGGGGATCCAAGTTGCAGAATGTGCGACAAGGGGGAAGAAACAGCCTACCATATCCTGTGCAAATGTAAAGCATTGAATCACAAAAGACAGGCATTATTGGGGCAACCGAAAAAGAACTAACTCAGGAATATATCAACCAACCAGTCTCGGGGTTATACAGACTTGTGGAAGGAACGAGACTAATGGGAGGATGGTATAAATGATAATGGGAGATTAGGCACAAAAGCCCAAGATGCTGCGCTGCCTCGGTAGTAATCAAGACGGCTCCCGAAGGAAGAAGAAGAAGAAATAGAACAGAAAATAAATCATTTAGTTATTTTCAAAACACTTTTTAATAAAAAATATAGATTTAAATTGATAGGAATATTTTTCAAAAGGTTAAAAAGAAAAATAAAGTATTTTATGTTTATTATATAAAAAAATATTAATAACTGCAAAACAGCCCAATTTTTCGGCAGCTGCAAGCTGCACGGCATCCTGATTTGCAATTGCAAATTATCATTTTCAGGAGTTCCTGTGGTGCAGGTTGGTTAATCATTTTAATTAAAATTAGAGAGTTTCCTTTTTTAATCCACCCCCAATCTGTTGGACAAATATCTTTATTTCCTAGCCAAATCTGGATTTGCAAGAAAACTCTTTTTATGTGCTGATGCAAAGAGTCAATCATGATTTTTTTTTATTATTTTGTTAATTTTTTTAATTTAGATTAGCTTAGTAGACCAATTGTACTCCTGAGAAAGAAAATACATTTTTTTAAAAGCCTAAAGTAGCACAAAAGCATTTTTATACAAGCCCTCTAGGACCGATACCCTAAGAAATCAAAATTGATTCGGAAACATACGCTTGGTGTTTCAACGATAACTTCCTTAATTTTAAAGCTATTAAATCAATTTAAAAATCATTTTGCAGGGAATTTACATAGCTTCAAGTCTCGCAAAGTTGAATATTTTTGAACTTGTCGTTTTAGAAATTTTTGAAGTTAAACGGCTTCAGAAACATGGTTCCCTCCCTCAACTGCAAACTTCTAGTAGCCATATCTCTGTTAATTTTTATTTAACAAAAATATACAAAAATCAAAATACTCTGTAAAAGGAAATCTACATTTCTTTACTTTTGCATTCTTTTTTATTTTTTCAGTTACTTTCAAATAAATTTTTTTTAATCAGATTTTTTTCTTTTTCTTTAAAACGATAATTTTTCAAAAATAAGCATTCTTAACCGCTAAAACTTATGAAATACATTACTGACACATATATAAAGAAAATTGTTAAAGAAATATCTTTAATATTGTTTTTTTTTATTTATCAATTTTTGTGCTGATTTTTTTGTCAGAAAAAGTAAACAAATGTTTTTTTTTTGTTATAACTTCATTCATTTTTATGCTAATGACTTCAAATCGAGTTTATTTTAAATATTTTTCATAGTACTTCAGAAAATGTTTTGCATAGTTGTCTGTAAAACTTTTTTTTATTTATTTAACGTTAAATGCATGTAATTTAAATTCCGCTAGATAAAAAAATATTTTCAACCAGCCGTTTCTCAGTACATATTGCCCATATATAGATAAAAGTAAAAAATTAATCTTTTCCTTTTTCGATAGGCTTTATTTTTTCTTCAAGATTTTTTTGTAGAATGTAAATTTTTCAAGTTATTTAAGAAAAACAATTGAAAAACGTTTTTTTTTAATGAAAAAGACCATTTTCAATCAGGTCAAGTTAGAGACTTGACATAAATGACATATATTGATTTTATTTAATTTTTTACTTCACACACAAAAAAAACAGTATCCACAACTACTTGACAAATTCGGAGCATAATTTAATTTATGTTTTAACTCTAAAAATAATTTTTACTTACACTTTAAAAAACTTTCTTCGTCTTATAAACAAACTTCCTTATTAAAAATTTACAATAATTTAATAATTATCTATAAGCAATACTACGTCACCCACATACATCATTCTAAACCGGAGGTTAACTATCCTAATCGCGCGATTTATACGAACTGAGGCCGTACCTTGTTTTGCCAAGATTAATATTTAAATGGTCTTTCTGTTGTTTACATACAGGGTGCTCCTAGATGATGATCTAACAATTGGTTTATTGCACTATGCAAAAGAAAATAACAGGAGGGCTTATAAAAATAAGCGGATCTGCATAATAACCAAGCCAAGCGTCACTGGGGGCACTAGTAAACCCCAAAGTAACGTCCAAGCTGACATGGGAATGCCAAAAAGAACTGAAAGTCTTGGGAGAACGCAACAGAGTAAGTCAGGACATTTGGGAATAGAAAGCAATGAAAAAGCGGATGAGCTAGCAAGACAGGGATCATCCACACCATACTTTGGACCAGAACCTGCCCTTGGAGTGACCAAAACCACAGCACGAGGGCAAACCAGGGAATGGATCCGAAACAAACACGAGGAATACTGGGGAAACCTCAGTAGAATTAGACATTGAAAAAGCTTCATAAGGGGCCCATCCAAAAAAACGAAGGAAGAACTACTCAGACAAAGTAGGAAAAGACTTCGCATAACAGTAGGGTTGCTAACAGGGCACGATAGCCTAAGAGGACACGTACACAAGATAGGCTCATACATTGGGGACCCAAGTTGCAGAATGTGCGACGAGGGGGAAGAAACAGCCTACCATATACTGTGCGAATGTGAAGCATTGAATCACAAAAGACAGGCATTATTTGGGCAACCGAAAATGAGCCCACAGGAATATATCAACCAACCAGTCTCGGGTTATACAGACTTGTGGAAGGAACGAGACTAATGGGAGGATTGGTATAAATGATAATGGGACATTAGGCACAAAAAGCCCAAGAGGCTGCGCTGCCTCCGATAGTGAATCAAGACGGCTCCCAGGGAAGAAGTAGAACAATTGGTTTAGATTTTTGGATGAAGTTCTAATTTGGATTTGGAATGGTCAAAGATTTTAAATATTTTTTATACACATATTATATACAGGGTTTTTCCCTTAAAACTCCGCACGCCAATATCTCGAAAACGAATAGGAATATTTAATTTTTGTAAAAAGTAGTCAATACAACAATTTAAAAAATTCAACGCCTACCATGAGCTGGGCGTCGCGACGCGTCGAATTTATAAATCAATTGCAGGGACTTTAAAATTACGTGCATGGGGAAGTACATGTTATTTAAATACTTTTTTGTTATTTACTCAAACTTGTTTACTTTACTCGTTTCTTAGTTATACCGATTTATAGTATAAATTTCTTGATAGACAAAAAATGTTATTCACGATAATTTTTACAAGTAAGCCATGAATATTAGTTACTCTAGCAACCATGGCAATTATTTCAAGTGCAATTACAAGCGATAGAGCTTGTCATTGTTGCGTCAAAGATATTTTCAAATTTTGTCAAAAGAAATACCAAATTTTTTCTTTTTAAATAAAAATTGCAATAATTTTGTGAAAATGGTCCAATGGTAAGCAACGAAGAAAAAGTAGATATGTTACTGGTGTTTGGAAAATGCAGTTTAAATTATAGAGAAGGGAAAAGAGTTTACGAACAGCGTTATCCGCATAGAAGAATCCCCGATGCAAAAACATTTTCAAGTTTATGTAAGAACTTGAGAGAATTTGGCAGCTTCGTGAAACCTAGGAGAAATAGAAAAAGGACGACTACAAATGATAAAATACTGCAGCTGTAATTCAGCAGGTTGATAATAACCTAAAGACATCCCTATCAAAAATAAACGAAAATACCAATGTTTCCGTAAGTTCGTCGTAGAGAATCCTTAATAGAAACGCTTTTCGCCCTTGCAAAACTGAGTTAGTTCACAAATTAGAACCAGGTGATCTCGGTAGAAGAATAGATTTCTTAGCAAAATTTTCGAATTTGTACAGCCAAGATGAAAATTTTCTCTTAAAAATTCTATGAAGTGATGAAAGTCGATTCCATAATAAATGTTTGCTGCGGCATATTAAACGAATTCCTTATTGGACGTCACTTTTATGAAGGCACTTTAAATGGAGCTCGCTAATTAAGGTTTCTTTAAAATACACTTTCGAACTTGTTAGAAGTAGCCCTTGAGACCAGAATGAGTATGTGGCTACAGAAGGATGGAGCGCCTGCTCATAACGCCGAAATTGGTAACCATGCATCTAAAAAGAGAATACCCAAAAAAATGATTATGTATGAATACAGGTTTGATACTAATGGACGATAAAGTAGCCGACGAGGTCCCCGGACCTTACACCATTAGATTATTTTCTTTTGGGTCACCTGAAGGACGTGTTGATCCTATTAACAAAATAAGTGCAGCATGTGCGGCTATTACAAGAAGGACTCTCCTACAAGTGACCCAAGCCTATCTAGTAAGTTTTTGATAGTTGTGTTCAAGCAGATGGACATAATTTTGACAATTTTTTTAAATTTGTTTCAATAGGTATGTCGTTAGTTTTGATAATAATTTTGTTTATTTGTTAACACATTACTTTAGTTTATTTATTCATCTTATTACAATTAAATTCGAGCCGACATTGGGAGAGTGAAGGGTGAAGGGGCTTCCTTCGCTTTACATCAGCATACTGTTTTAAACTCTAACTTTTACTTTAGTTATAATTTAAACTACTAATTTGGTTTTAATAAATAATAATTTATTTAATTTAATTTTTTGAGTCCCATTTTTTGTCTATCAAGAAATTTATACTATAAATCGGTATAACTAAGAAACGAGTAAAGTAAACAAGTTTAAGTTAATAGCAAAAAAGTATTTAAAAAACATGTACTTCCCCATGCATGTAATTTTAAAGTCCCTGCAATCGATTTATATTTTCGACGCGTCGCGACGCCCAGCTCATAGTAAGCGTCGAATTTTTTAAATTGTGAAGAATATCTATTTGACCCCACATATTGACCACTTTTTACCGAAATTAAATATTCCTATTCGTTTTTGAGATATTGGCGTTCGGAGTTTTAAGTGAAAAATCCTGTATATAAAAATATTAATAAAAATAACTTATTTTCCTACTCTAAAATGTTTATACTCAATGTCTATGAGAAAAACAGTATTATCAACTAAAGATCTTTTTTGCCTCCAATCCTAAAAAAAAAAAAAAAAATAATTAAAAAAATATATAAAAAAATGATTCTGCATCAAGAAAACTAACTAAATTGTAAAAAATTTGCTTATAAAAATTCTTAACTTTAAAACAAAACAATGGGAACATTATTCTAAAACAATAAAATGTGAATTTCTTATTAATTCTCATATAAATTTGTGTCGACATAACATAAACCCACCCTTTTACATTCTTCTAACTCGTTATGGGAAACTTTGTCATATGACATTTTAAAATGAAGAACTTGAATCAGAAAAAAATATTGCCCTTGGAATTAATTTGGGGTTTTAATTTTTAAACAGTTGATCTTTTCGGTAAATTTATTTTTTAACATTCTGTGTTTTAGATAAAAAAACAGGCATGTTTTAAAAACAATTTTTTGGGGAGCGATAATTGCATTTCTAATTTCTTGTTCAGTGCATTGCAGGCAGATCTTGGCCGCCCCTTACTTTTTCAAAACGGATCCTCCGTCCTATTTCGAATCCAAACTGTAATGGTCTTCCGTGCGGAACTGTCGGTCATTAAATTGACGTCGAAAACCCTTTTTGAGCGGCATAATGGAATTATATTCAATAAATTTTTCGACAAAAAAATGCGATTTTTTTTTTTAAACCCCAACGCGGCATTTTGACAACTGTCAACAATTTTAATAAACTCCCAAAGCCTTTTTTTCCAAAAAAAAAATATCGCCATAGTGAATACCGATTTTTTTTTTATTTAAAGAAAAAAATAGGTAATACTTTTTTCCCCCCCCCGATATCCCAAAAAATTTTTCTGCATCAAGTAACTAAATTGGAAAAAAAAAAATTCCCATTGCTCGTAAAAATTTTTCCCCACCACTGATGTGTTTAATAACATATTTTTAATATATTTTTTTTTATTGCTAATTTTTTTTTTTTTTTTCTTAAAAACAGGCTTTCCCCGGGGAAAACTTTAATATACGATAGGATACAATTGACAGGGTCACACATTTTCCCCCCCGGGGGCGAAGGGCATTCGAAAGACTTCTTGGTAGACCCGGTAAAAGGATAGTACAATTGGGAAAAAACAAATTTGGGAATCATTAAATGTGTTTTTCAGATTTTAGATATACCCAAAAATGATTCTGTCAAAAAACAAACTTTGAGAATCTTTCCAGGTGCCTGTAAGGAAATTAAATTGTTTTTTTTTAATAAGGGGTTAGTATATTATTGCTAAAATAATAAAAATTCCAGTGAATTTCTCTATTAATTCCTCATATAAATTTATGTCGAATAACATAAAAAAACCTTTTGACTTTTGTCACGTGAACTCTGTTATGGCGGCAAACTTGCAAAATGTGATATGATATGTTTAAAAGTGAGGAGGTTAGGGAATCAAATAAAAAAATATTTGAAAAACCGTTTAAAATTTAATTTTGGGTCTAATGTTTAAAATAAACAGTAACTTTATTTTTCGATTTTAATTCAAATTTATATTTTAAAATTTGAAGAAAATTATTAACTTTTCTTTTCGAAAATGACCCAACGCATTTAAACTGCAGCCAATAAAAATAATTTATTTATTTTTATTTAAAATCATGGAACAGGTGCTTAACAACGGATTTATAGTGACAAAAAATAAAAAAAAAAAATTATGTATGAATACAGATCACAAAAATCACATTTTTCTAAACAAAATGAGTTGGAAGATCTTGGTTCTATAGAAATACGCGAATTATAAACCTACGTAAGCGAAAAGGGGGTCAAAATTAACAAAAATTATATTCAGAAAGCTTAATGAACAAGTTTAACCAAACCCAGGGCCGTATTTAGGCGGTGACGAGATGGGCGTCCGCTAAGGGCGCAGCTACTGGGGGGCGCAAAATCGGTTTTGAAAAATTTTTTTCTATCAGTTGTCATATTATTATTATTATTATTATTTTCAATTGACAAAATTAATCAAATAAATAAATTACAGCAAAACAATTTACCAACAAATTTTTAACTTAGATACTTAATTTCATTATTTTTAATATAAGACTAAAAAAATGTATGAATTATTAATAAAAATATGCTGATACCTACAGCAAGAATGTAACTTTGAATTTTTTAATATTAGGCTGCGAATAAATTGGTATTTTATACATTGGGGGCAGCACTAATCCTGTTGTCTTTTGTTGCATATTATTTAATTTATTAAACTATAAATGTTGCTATGCACAGTATTTTTGTAACTATGATTTTATTGTTGAGAAAATTTATTCTAAGTTTAATTATCCTCAAATAAGGATGTATAGTTAATTTACATTCTTTCAGTTAGATACAAACAGTTGTTTTATGTAAATCATTTCTCCTTTAAATGGTAGGCTAATATTTTCATATAAAGAAAATATAGAATTTGACACAAATTTCACCACAAAATTGGAATTTTAAAGAACCGAAATTCTCGGTTCAAAAAACTTTAAACCTACAACTTTGCACTTTAATTTTGTAAAATTTCCGTGAAATAACCCCCTGAATCTCCGTTTTCGTTAGGGGGTATTCCATACTCCCCAAATCCCCCGGTGTGTGGGGGGCGCAAATTTTAAGCCTCACCAATGGCGCGAGCATACCTAGATACGGCCCTGGCCAAACCTAATATAAACAGTCGCAAACTTTTAATTCCAACGGATTTTCTAAGCCATAGGCTTACGTTGGAATGTGCTAATGGCTAAGTTTCAATTTGTCAGATATACATTTGAGATAGAGAAGTTTAAAGATTAGTCAAAGTTTAGTGGAACCCTATCTAAATCTATTGTATAACTGAGTCTCAAAAGTATCTATTTTCTGACCTATAGTGACAAATATGAAATGTAAAGGTACTACGGCTTTATTCCCTATAACAATAAATAGTTGTAATGTTTGTAGATTCGATTTAGAAAGGGTTGTGCAATAATTTTTAACTGTTTACTATTTCCTAATCCATATTAAAAAAAGTTTTTAAAGTTTTTAAGAAAATATCTATTAAGCCGAGGTGTTGATATATCAAACTCTCGCAAAAAGACGCAATTCCTTTGACCAGAAATTCTTAAATATTTTAATAAATTAAAATAGCCACCGGGGCCGTATTTAGGCGGTGGCGAGATGGGCGCCCGCCAAGGGCGCAGCTACCTAGGGGGCGCAAAATCGGCTATGAAAAATGTTTTTTAATGAGTTGTCAGTACCGTAGTCATATTATAATAATTAATCAAATAAATGAATTACAACAGAACAATTTTATAACAAATTTTTAACTTAGACACCTAATTTAATTATTTTTAATATATAAAAAATGTATGAATTATTATTAATTTATCCTGATACCTACAGCAAGAATGTAGCTCTTTGAATTTGTTAATGTTTAAGCTGCGAATAAATTAGTATTTTATAAATGGGGGGCAGCACTAGTTCTTTTGTGTTGCATATTGTTTAATTTAGTAAAGTATAAATGTTACGTTTTAGTAGGCCTGCTATGCGCAGTATTTTTGTAACTGCGATTTTATTGGTGAGAAAATTTATTCCAAGTTGTATCACATTCCACTTCTTTTAGTCAAATACAAACAGTTGTTTTATGTATATTATGCCTCTTTCAAATAGTAGACTAATATTTTTATATAAAAAATATAGAATTCGACACAAATTTCACTACAAAATTGGTATTAAAAAAAAAACGAAATTTCGGTTTCAAAAACTTTCAGGGAAAAACCCCCGGAATCTTCGTTTTCGTCGGGAGTAATTTCACTCCCCAAATTCCCGGTGTGTGTGGGGGGGCGCAAATGTTAAGCTTCGTCAAGGGCGCGGCCATACCTAGATACGGCACTGGTAGTCACACACAAAAAAATTAAATCTATATTTTCTTACTTCCAAGAAGATAAACTACCTGTTAACATCCTAAATAAATCAATCAGGTACAAGCGCGTAATTGTTTGCTAAATACATTAATATTTTCAACATTTACTAAACAAAAGATTTATTGGTAAATTGGTGATTGATGATTCTTAATAGTCGATTTTTATTCTCAGGTCTTAATAGTTTTTAGTTTATTGACTTCCTAAGAAGGTGAATGTTACTTTAATAAGTTTATTACCTTTCAGCAAAAAATATCTTTAAGATCCCACCTGAATAATTATATATGTAAATCTATTAACACTTAAACTATGGTAAAACGTCTAGATATGATGGTATCGACTTACATCAATGTACAGGGTGTCCGGAAAATACGTGTACAATGTTTAATGACAGACTCCGGACGTCAAAATAAGTCGATTTGAGTGAACTTACCTATATCCAAAATTGCTTCAACTAGCCT
>JAHBCN010023536.1:0-12595 GCA_019359885.1 Listronotus oregonensis | reverse complement strand
TAAAACCTTCCCTTTTTAGACCCCATCCATGAATACACTGGGGAATTCTTCGGAACATACCCTTTTTTTTTGAAAGAAAAATTTGGCAATTTAAGGGAAAAAAAGGTTAAAAATAGACATAAAATTTTTTAAAGTGTTTATAAAATATTGTGTGCCACTTTGTTTAAAAACCAAGAATTGTTAAAAAAAGAAGGGGAAAAAAGCTAAATGATTTTTGTTTGATTTTCAAGTTTGATAATGGATATTTCGAATCAAAACGTTGCTGCCAAAAAAATATTTTTTTGTTCGTGATCAGTGTTCCAAAACTATATATCCCAAAATTTTGGGTTAAAATCAGTTTGGAATTTAGAAATTCCCAAATTATATTTTCATAGTTAAAGGTCGAAGAGTCTTTTGGGGAATGACTGGTTTATCTTAGGTTTGACCAAACCCTTTCGGGCTAACCCGAAAAATTCCTTTTGGCCCTTTTGGGCCCAAAATTTTTTTAGTAAAACCTAGAAGTTCCTAACTTTTCAGTCAAACGTCGAAAGAAAAAATAATCTTTTTGGGGTTTTGCCTGTGATTCTGAAGCACGGGCCCCCACTGGGTCAAACGTCGACGGTACTTGTAACATGTTTAAATAAGTTTACATTATTGTGTGGTTTTGGTTAGTAGCGGTTAGTTATAAATGAAAGAATCTGACTTTTTGGCAATTTTGTCATAATGCTCACCATGCCTGAAAAAGACTTTTTTTTTTTAACTATGACAATATAACAAGAAACATTAAAAAAAAAAAAAATAATGATTTAATCTAATTTAAAAAACAGACTTTTAATAATTAAAGTTTGACTGGCAAACCCATTTCATTAAATTATTTTTTATTTTTGTAAAAATTAGTTTCTCCTAGGCAAAATTATTTTAGTCGAGGCCGAAAAATTTTTAGTTGGGGGCTAGATTTTAAGTCAGACCTGAGGATTGACTATTTAAAACCTAGAAACGACGGACTTTGGGGGATAAACCCAAACATACACAAATGCTGATCTATTTATTTTTTTTTATAGATATATCCATTTCCCGGTGAAAACCCCAATCCTTTTCCCCTTGGGCCACAGTTAACCCCTTATCCCAAGGCCCAAAATTTAAAAATGCCCTTTTAAAAAAAACGAAATTAAAAAAGACCAAAAAACCAAAAAATGTTCATGGGAGGGCCTAATTTACGCTTCTGACCATCAAAAAAGTTAATCAATGTTGGGTATAGTCACAAACTGGACAAATACAGCCATGAAAATTGCCGTTGGGGGGTGGGTTTCCCACAATAGACTGTCCCGGGATAAAAAAATTAAGCTTTATATCGCTGCGGAAAAACCTTCTATAAAAAGGTTTGAAAATCATATTCGAAACTATCTGGAGAAAATGGATTAAATATTTAAAGCTCGGCATTTACGGTACCTAGTACCTAGACTTTATAGAAGAAGCCTTGTTTGAACTGTCTTAAAGAAAAAAATACATTAATCATAACATCATTTTATATAATACTGATTAAGTTTCTAAAGATTTTAGCATAAAATATTATTTTACTAGATTTTAAATTGACATAATAACTACCATGACCATAAAATATTTACAACAAATAAGATTATATTGAACCAAAGTAACTGTGTACAAGTTCATTGACATTTTCATGGTTCAATAATACTAAAATGATCCATGTCATCTTAGTAACAGGTATTGTTTGAATTTGAAATAAAGGATTATTTAAAAAAAAATTTTTTTTTTTTTTTTGGTTCATCTTTTTAGCATTGATTAAAAAGGAACTGGGAACGGGGGAAGCATATTTTTAAAAAAGGGGAAACCTAATAAATTTTACTATCTTAGCCACTGCACCTAGTTAAAACATAACATGCAGTGATAAAAATCTTTTACGAAAAGAAAGCGCCGTGAAATAAATTGTCAAATGGGACGTGTTTATCGAAACTGTAAAAATTAGGCAAAGTAGGTAAACAAAATTTAAAATATCTATTGCCGGGGGAAAAGGGGGAAAAATCCCCAAAAAAAAAACGTAAAAGAATACAAATTATATAAACTTTTCCATAGGCCCCCTCCGGATAATTGACCCCAAAAGCCAAGGAATTAAATTTTTTTGAAAATATATTTCCCCACCGGTATTCCCCAATTGTCGGGGAAAAAAACTTTTTTCCCTATAATTTTTTTAAAAATGCATAAAATGTTAAAATTTTTAGGTGGGGAAGGGGCCAAAAGGAAAAAAAATTTTATCATGCCGAAGGGCGCCTTTACCTTGGGTGTGGTTCCAAACCATCTCGGGGGGGGAATTTTTTTAGGAATCGATGAAAAATTTTTTCTTGAAAAAAATGTTTTATAATTTTTTTGTAAAATGATACTTTTCGGGATTCCCGATAAAGTCATTTTTTTGATAAAATCAATTTTTTAACTTTTTTGCAAATAACTGATAAGTATTTTTAAAAAAAACTAAAAAATAAAAAATTGTATTTTTTACAAAAAATAAAATTTTTTGTAATTTTTCGGAAAAATACAAACCAAGTTGTGGTTTTTAAAAGGTTAGCTTTTCCTCAAACACAAAATTTAAAAAAATAAAAAAACTCGTATTTTAGAGGAAAACTAATAATATTTTTGATTTGCAAAGACCTCCCTTTTTTTAAAAAAAAGGTATTTTCCTAAAAAATTTAAATGATTTTGAAAAATAAGGTTAAACCCAAATTTTTAGTGCAAAAATCTTAAAAAACCCCCAATTAAAAGTTCCCCTTTTTTCCAATTAATTATTTTTTATATAAAAAAATTCAAAATTTTAAACAATTTTTTTAAAATTTAAAAAAAAAAATTGGGGTAAGTAAAAAAAAATTTTTAAAATTTTGATAAAAAATGTTCTTTTTAAAAAAAACCAAAAAACAAATGGAGTGAAAAAAAAAATTAGTATCAATTAGCTTTTGAATTACAAATATTTTCTTTTTTTTTTAAATTTCTGATAAGGAAATTAAGTGGATATAAAGTTTAAAACCTTTATAGACGAGAATCCCCTTTTTCATGTTTAAAAAATCACCCTTTAAAAAAATTAAAAGGGTTTTAAAAGTTTTAATAATAGGACCTTATAGCTCTTAAAAAAAAAGGTTTTTTTTAAAAAACTTTACCACAAAAATTTTACGAAAAAAAGACTGCTGAAAAAAACAAAATTTTTTGGAAACATCCCAAAAAAACGGTACGATGCTTTTTTTTAAAAACCGGGTTTTTAAATTTTTTTTTGCATTGAAAAAATTGAAGGGGTTTTGGTTTTTTTAAGGGGTTAAAAAAATTTAAAAAAATTTAAAATTTTTAATATTTTTTTGCAGTCACTTTTTTTTAAATTTCCACTCTGTAAAAAATATGTTTAACTAAAGGAGTTATGCTAAAAAAAAAGGGGGGGATGAAAAACGATTCGATGCTTTTTAAAAAAAACCGGGTTTTTTTATTTTTTTTGCATTGTAATATTGGGGGTGGTTTTTTAAGGTTAAAAAATAAAAAAAATTAAATTATTTAAAATTTTTAAGCAGTTTTTTTTAAAATTCCCTCTGTGAAAAAATGTTAATTTTTCTGGGAAAAAAATTTTTTTTTTAAATTATAATAAGGGGTTGTTTTTTTATGGTTAAAATTATTAAATAATGTTTTAAAAAATTAAACACATATTTTTCAATTTATTAAGCCTAATTTTTGTGACTTAAGTTTTAAAAAGGGTTTTTCAATAAGGGTTAGTTTTCAACCCAAAAAAAAAGCAACCCCAGCATAATGGAAAATTTTAAAGGGGAAAAAACGGATGGAGATTTAAAAAAAAAAAAAACTTTAGCATGGAATTTTAAAGAGGGAAATTAAACCTAATCCCAAATATTCATGCAAACACTGTGATCATATATTAATTTTTTTTTTTTTTTTTTAAATCATAATAAAAGGGGTTATTTTTTTAAAGGGGGAAATATTTCAAATAATTTTTTAAAAAAAAAAATACTTTTTTAAAATTTAAAACAAATTTTTCTCAACTTAAGGGGTTAAAAAATATAATTTTATGGTTTTAAAATAAAGGGTTTTTTTTTACCCCTAAAAAAAAAAAACCCCCCCAAATGAGAATTTTGGGGAAAGGGGAATTCAAAAAATCCCAAAAATTTTATGGAAATTTTAAAAAAAATTTGGGGGTTTTTTCCTTTTTAAAATTTGTTTTCAGGGCCCCCAAGTTATTTTTTAAAGGATGTATTAAAGTAAAAATTTTAAAATTCTATCAAAAGGGGGGAATTACTTAAAATTCCAAAAAAAGGACTATCTTGGGTTTTTTGGCAAGGTTTTTTAAACCCCTTTACTATTGACTAAAAAAATTAAAAAAATCATTTATGTCGATAATCCTAGTTGAATATGAAAAAAAAAATTTTTCAATTTGTCGTCATGAGTGTATCATTTAAACCATTTAAAACCCCCTTTTTGGGAAGTTTTTAACTAAAAGTTTCCTTTTATTAAAATTTTGATGTTGGTGAGGGGAAAAATCCTTTTTTCATTAACCGGAATTCTTAGGGACTAAAGTGTAAATAGCTTTTTTTGGAAAAGATTATGATTAGCGCATGAATGTTTTAAATTTTTCATTTTGAAAAAATTTTAAAAAAAGTTATCCAAAGTTGAAGTGATAGGGGCCCGGCGGGGGTTTTTGGGCTTTCTTTTTCAGCAAGCCCAAAGACCGAAAAAACCCAAAAGCCCGAAGACCAAGCCCAAACCGGGGATGCAAGACCAAAACCAAACCAAGACCGGGGGTGCAAGACAGCAAGACAAGCCCACCCAAACTTTATTTCCCAAATTTTTTAAAAATTAAAATTCAATTTTTTTATTCAATATACAGAAGTATTAAGAAATGAAAAAAAAAAATTGGGGAAACCCAAAAAGGCATTTTTTAATGAGTAAGGGTTTTGTAAAAAAAAAAAAAAAATGGATCATTTTGTTATTTTATCAGTTTTTAAAACAACGATTATGGGTAAATTAATAACATGTTTCAAAAAAAGGATTGGACTCAATGTCCGACAAAGCACGATATCTCCGAAACCCGACAAAAAAAAAACTGGGGCAAAAGTTATGAAAAAAATTTTTATATTCCTGTTTTTTTTTTTTAATTCTATTGTGGCATTTAAAAGGGTAGAAAAAATTTTTAAAATTAAAAAAAACTTTTTTTTTGTTCCACACTCTGAAGGGGCACCATTAGATTGTTTTAAAACAAGAAAAAAAAAATGTAAAAGAGGGAATTTATAAAAGTTGATTTTTCATTATATAAAAATCATTTTTATACAAATGGTTTTAAAATTTTCCCCGGTTTTGACTTAAAGGCAAAACAATGCAAAAAAGAAAAAAGACGTTTTTTTTATAAAAACCCAAAAAATATTTTAAAAACCTTTTTCGTTGACATTGTTTATATATGACGTTTAAAAATTTACAGCATAACATACGGGGGGGAATTTTTTTAAATGGTTTTTTTTTCATACATTTTATTTTTTGGTTCCCAAAAATAAGCAGCTTTTTAAAGGGGAGTGGGTTTTTCGGAAAATTTTGAATAAAAAAAAAAAAACTTTTTTCGCCCTTTTTTTTTATAATTTTTTCATATTCATTTTTTACCATAAAAGGGTTTTGGGATATCGAGCTTTGTTGAGATCCACCTTGAATATGCAGAATGTTTATAAAGTATTTTACAAACTTTACGGGGGAAAAGTTTAACTAATTTAAAATAAAATTGATATAAAAAAAAAGAGTTTTGAAAACCTATTTTAAATCAGAAACCAATTTTTACATATTAGATCATTTTCAAAAATTTCACTTCGGGAAATTTAAAGTTTTTTTTTTTCCCCAGTAGGTGCATAGTTTTTTTTTTCTTTAATTTTATATGTTTTTAAAGAAAATTTAAAAATTTTATTACTGAAATGTTTTTTTCCCTTAATAAAAAAACAGGTTGTGTCTCAAGTTAACTAAAAATGAAGCAAATAAATAATCCCTACATTTAAAATATGCTTTTAATCAAATAATTCAAAAAATATGTGTAAGGTTAAAAAATTTGGGATATTTTATAATTTTAATGCAGATAATATAATTTTCATTATTTATTTTTAAGTATTAAAAAATATATTTATTTAATATTACTTATTTTAATTTACTACCAAAAAGCAAGACCAGCAAGACTCTTGCAGCAAGACCAAGACCAAGACCGGGTGGTGCAAGACCAAGACCAAGACCTTCCTTTGGCTTGCAAGACCAAGACAAGACTAATTGCAAGATCAAGGCAAGATACAAAAATTGGTCTTTGGGCTTTTGTTCACTAGTTCCCCTTTTCACAGGGCGTAAAGGGATTATGAGTTTCACAGCTAGTCCGTCCCTGTAGCTGTGGTAATTTATAACTCTTCTAGATAGTAATTTAAAAAAAGTCTTCCTTAAAAATTATCTTATTAAAAAAAAAATTAGAATATACTGGGTTTTTAAAAGTTATGTCTAACTTTAATCCATTTGGGGCTTTTTTTGGGGGCAATATCTCCGAAGAAGCGAAAAAGTTCAATGAACATTAAAACTAGCATTTTTGTCACGTGTTCCTTTCATTGTGTGAAAGTATTTTCTTAAAAAGGCAAAAATTGCAGCAAAGTACAATATTTACCTAAGATGATTGTTGATCAGTTCAAAAATAAATGCTTTAGAATAATGTAAGGTAAAATGTGATAGGCTTAGCAGACGCGTAGCCAAACGTTATAAACAAGAAACTTTGCTTACATTTTTACCAAAAACTGCACGTTGAGGGGATAGAGAAAACCTATGCAGGCAGTTGGTTGCACTATCTATACACACTTGGGATACAGAAACGAATACAGGGAAAGTTCGGGCGTCTCCAGGTAGACTGCAAGGGAATGCATAAGAGTGGGACTTTATGTTGCTTTATTAGGATCTGCTCGGAGAGGAATTATATTGGCTAATTTCTCGGAGCAAACACCTATAAAAGAGCGACAGATCTCCTACAGAAAAATCCGAGTTTTTCCGAAGCTGCTGTATTTATCCCATTTAGGATTTTTCTCGAAGGGAACGCCCACTAGGCTAAATGATTCGTTGTTCGTGGCCACTCAAAAGTAAAGGAAGAGTTGCTGGCAGAGTTTTTTGCGAAACCCGAATGGGCTTTAGAGGCATTGAACTGGACAAGATTTTAATTTTTCTTCAATTTAATGTTTAGTGAAGGTCCTGTAAAAAAATATCTACATTACTCTACACTTGTTTTTCTAATTAGGTTTATGGATTGACTTGAAAAACCGACCATTGGGGGTAAGGGCACTATCGTCAGCAAAACTATGGAAGAGACTGATTGCAAAAGAGAGAAAATCGTCGATGTAAAGAAAAAAAGGGGTAGTGCTAGTACTGAGCCCTGGAGTTCTCCAGCATTAACTTGCTAAAAGCTTAAAAAGTGGCGACCCACAACAACTGATTAATGACTAATCAGTTTTGGCTGGTCTCGACATTAACCAGTTAATGTTGAGTTTAATTAACATGATCAGAACTAACAGGAACCAAGCTTACTTGCTCAACATTAACCGGTTAATGCGGAAAAATTTCGAATTTAACCCATAACATATACATCAATAAGAACGGAAACTGGAACCAGGGGGTGGCCAACTTGGTTAGACCCAAGATTTACTTTTTACTATTGAAACAAAGTTGCGATCTACTAGTTACATACTTCTTGAAATGTTATATAAAACAGTGTACAGTTATGTAGTGTTTTTATTCCTAGTAATTACTTATTTATTAAGTATGAGCGTCGCGTCTAAGCATCTTCTGCTAAATTAGACAAGTCAGGTTTTTAGTTGGTAATGGCCAATCCTAAAAAATACAATGTATAAGCTCTGTCAAGCGAGAATGGTGTTTACTTTTTATTTGTCTTAAGTAGGAAAAATTTGGTGGATTTCCATAAATATGTTGAACCAAAACACCAATGCAGTTGTTCAACACTTTTATTCAAATTTGAATATTTTTCATTAGATACCAATGCCCAGAAATCTAAACCAGAATTTTAAAATATCATGTGGTTTTTAGCCATTTCATAGATGTCACTATAATTTAATGGAATTATTAGGAGGATAAGTAATGAATTCCACCAACTTCCCATTTTTTAAAAATATTATTATTAGATACATTAAGTTTATATTTTTTGTCTTGCCATAATCGACTGGACTACTAGCCGCGATCGACAGGTTGATCGCGATCGACCGGTTGGCCAACCCTGCTCTAGAATAAAGTTAAGGTGGAAGACCGTAAAATATTTGTAAATAATTAGTTAGTAGAGTAAGGTTGTGAAAAAATGGTTTGTTGAGTAAGATTTATAAAAAGTGTAGGAACTTCGTGATAATGGGACATAGAGAAAGCTTTTTGGTACGAAAAAGGGATGCCTAGATTTACTCTAATCGCTAAAAATTTGGTGGATTCTGCAAAAGAATAAGCTAGATTTAACTTTTAGTAAAACAATTTGACAATTGGCCGCCTTTCTTGCCATTATTCGAAAATCTTTTTGTCGAGAATAATCTTTCCCCTCAAAGGGAAAATTTATCTTTTGGGAAAAGTAGAAAGTAAGATATTATTTTACAAATTTACGGAATTCTTACTAAAACTTTTATAACTATTACAATTTAAAGATCTAGATCTGGCTTTCCCTCTTGTTGACTTTAACTTCGTTAGCTTGATATCCGATACTGTTTGATTTTATACTTGATACATTCCTTTCTCTTTTAAGATCAAACCCCAAAAAGGGATTATTAATATTCATATAAAATATATCGATATATTTTCCCTTTACAGTCGGCTATAAATTTTATTAACAAATAATTTTTTAAAATATACCCTTTTGCTTTGTTTTGAGAAAACGTTCTAATAAAACTTCTTTCTTTTTTTACATCATTTATGTTTAAAAATTTTATAAAGGAAATTTTTTGGGAAAAATATTCTATAACCCAAAATTTTTAAAAAATAAATTTTTTAATTAATAGTTACTGGGTTCAAACGTCAAAAAAACAAAAAGGGGGTAAATAAAAAATGTTTGAAGCCAGAAATATAAACAAAAAAACAATTTTTTTTTGGTAAAATATATTAAAATTTTTACTGCTTTTATACTGGTCACACTTTGATGTATTATACAAAAATGGTAGGATCTAGACGAAGGCATACCTAATATAATGAGACCTTTTAAAAAGGCATTTTTTAATAGTAATTATTGGCCCCCCCCTTTTAGAGACAATAAAAAAATATATTTACTTTATATTTATAAAGAAAAAGATTTACTCGGGCAAGCCCGCGGTAAAAAAAACCCAAACTGTGTTTTTATCTTGCCACGAAACAAATCTTTACTAACAAAACTGTGTGGGGGTAAGGTCATTTATTAAAAATTTTTGAAGGAATGACCCCTCTGAAGGCAAATTTTTATAGTTTTGACATACTAAGAATAAAGGAACGAAAAATAGTGGGAAGTTCTGGGCCCTTCTCTAGATAACGAAAAATAGATGCATAAATTGGCACCCCGCTTTATTGTTTAAGAGCTACAAAGGAAAATACTGGCTAAAAACCCTCGTACCGAAGCCGTGAGCAACGACCCCTATAGCCCCTCGGTGGAAAAAAAGAAGAAAGCTTTTGTAAGAATAGGGTTTTCAAAACAAAGGCAAACGGTTCTTCCTTAGATGAAATTATGAATAACAAAATAGTTTTTAAACTTGATATTCAAGGGGTCTGATTTGGGATACATATAAAGATTAAAACTATTTGGCGCTAAAAAAATGAATTTTCAAAGCTGGTGTGGCAATAGTTTTTGGGTTTGTGCCAGAAAGGGCCCAAATTCTTATAAGTTACGGTTAAAGGTTAAATAACCTTTCTGTTCAAAACTCATGAATAAAGCATAAGTAATAAAGACTTTTTTGCGTAAGGAAACATAATTATGTTTTAAGGAAATAAACTGTACAAGACTGGTCCCCAACCCATTTAAGGTCCCATAAAAGATGTATCTGCATTACCCTGCTCTTACTTTTCAAATCCATGCTTACAGACTTGCATGAAAAAATAAATTATAAAAGTGAAGGGCGCTTACCATCAGCAAAACTATAGATAGGACTGGTCATGAAAAATAGTTCTTTATGTGAAAAATAGATTTGTGTCACTACTGAGTCCTGGGTCAAATTAACTTGAAAAGCTAAAAAAGTGATCATCTACAATACCGGTTGACTAAAAATAACGGGTGAGCAAGAGCAAAATTTAGGTGAAAACGTGGAAAAGGGAAGCATCAGGGAAGACCTGGACAAAAGCCTAACAAAATTGATCAAAGGCCAAAAAATTTTGTTTTTTTTAAAATATTTTGAGAAATCCATTTTACTTTACCTTACAAACAACACAGAGCCAAAATGAAACCTTCACTTACTTATTTCCGAGCTGCAAAATTCTCAAGAAATTACCCTCTCATAAATAAAAACAACTAAAATCAAGCGTACATTTAAAACATTGGTTACAGAAATATTTATCTTAAATTATTTTTGTACACCAAAAAGAAATTTTTTAATTTTGTAAGTTTTTCTTGCTCTTCTATGCTGTATTAAAACTATGCACTCTTCTGTTCTCCCTTATGTCATCTACTTAAGAGTGTCAAAACAAAAAACAAATACTAATTAATAATATCCTGAAACTAGAATGTCGCGGTGTAGTGGTTTAAAAACAACAATTATGGAACATATAGTTTTTTTTGCAAAATAGTATAGAATTTCGAAACTTGCTACATTTCTACGGTGATAGTTGTTTAAATAATAAATTTAGTTTTAATAACTTAATTTGATACTTGAACATCGAAATATTTTATGTTTTTGTGATTTTTAAAGAAACCCTTCTTAGTGGTTTAAAATGACAGGTACAAGACTAAGTTATTAAGTTTTAATACCATACAAGAGAGGGTAAAAAATGTATTTATTTGTATACTTATAAAACTATTAAATTTTAGGAAAAGATTCCAACGAAACCTTTTAGATTACCGTTTTTTGTTTAGAATAATACTATACCGCACCAGGTTATTGCAACAAATAGTACACCACATAATATGAAGATACCAGGTGCCCACGAGATTACTTTTCGGCTGCCATTTTCTAATTTCTTTATCGTTATTAACCAAACTTGGTAGGTTGTTGTTCTAACGAAATGCCCTTTTTATGCATATACAGGTAGGTTTGAAAAGTCCGTGCAAAAATAAAAACTACTTACTTGTTTGGGTAACTTTTTTATTTTTTTACATAGTCTCCTTTTAGGCTTATACACTTCTAAGTGCAAAAATGGCCATCTTGGAAAATGTATACCTAATTTAATTATTCGCAGTTGTTCTCTAAAACCTAAAACCTTACAATAAATCAGCGCATACTCAATATTTAGGCAAACTGGGTACAATTAGTCCTCATTTCTACTGCGGGCTGGGGTCTATTAGTGACTCTTCGCCTGTCTTTGAACTGGATCCTAGCCCAGTCATGAATACGTCACATAAAACAAGTAATTACTACTAATTACATTATTAACTAATTTACAGGGTTTTTCCAAAATAAGGAAAGGGCAATAGAGTTCTTAGGTCGAAATAATACAATTTACTTAAACCTCCTTTCCCAAAGTTGATAATAACTAAGATACAGGGTTCAAACTTTTAATTATGTTTTTATTTTTTTCGAATAATTTCTTAACTTAAACATGGGGACAAAATTGGGGATTTTGTGGTTTTTGAGGCAAAGAAATTTAATTATTTTTGATGTTCTTCTAGAGGGCCTACCCACTTGTATAGATGGCATAACTTTTTTAAGCTTAGTATATTGACCTGCACATTAAAATAAGGTTTCTATAATTCCCCTTTTCATCAAAAATCTATACCTTTCTTAAGATTCTAGAGCAACTGTTTTGAGATAAACCCCTTTAAAAATCCCGCAATTTTCCTATGGAAAATGGGTTTTATTGTTTTTAAACTTTTCAAGTAATGTTTTCATCACTGATCAAAGTCTCCGGTACAAAACCCGAAAACCCCTCCAATCCTTCAAAAACACCTCAAAGGTTCCAAATCCCCAGTGACCTTTGAGGCTGTTTTGGGGAAAGACAGTTTTCCCGGTTTTGTGTCCATAGAGACTTTCGACAGGGCGTGTTAAACTAACAAGCAAAGTTTTAAACATTTTCCAAAGAAATTGCGGAGTCCCTTTTAAAATGCGTTTATCTCAAAAAAAGTTGCTCAAGACTTAAAGAGGTTCATTTTTGCAAGAGGGAATCATAGTAACTTATTTTTTAATAAACAAATCAATTCTAAGCTTAAAAAAGATGCATCTACAACAAATGGGTAGGCTAACTACGCCCTCTAGCAGCAACATCAGATGGACCAATTTAAATTTTTTCTTAAACAACCCCAGATCTCCCAAATTTTTTACGCTATGTTGTTATAGAATTATTATGAAAAAGGAAAACAAAATTAAAAATTTGAACCTATATCTTATTATTATAACTTTGGGATAAGGCAAGTTTATAAAATTTCATTATTTCGACCTAGGAATTTTTTCTGGTCCCATTACTT
>JAHBCN010023535.1:0-12550 GCA_019359885.1 Listronotus oregonensis | reverse complement strand
GTGCCGTAGAATTTATAAATCAAAAACAAAAACAGGCGATTATGGGGGCGAGATGAAAGCTAAAAATTGGGGGTGAAAGCACATTTTAAAAAGGCCTTCCTTAGTAATTTTAGATAATGCCAGGTACCACAGTAGGTTGTTGGAAAACTGGCCAAATAGTGGCTGAAAGAAAGAAAATATGGTTAAATGGTTAGAAGACCGTAATATTCCTTTTGCAAAATCGACGAAAAAATTTTTTGTGGTGTTTGATTCAGCGCCTCCAAAGCCCCCCAAAATCTTATGTCGTCGATGCTCTTATTCATGAGGCTGGTCATCAAGTGCTGCGCTTGCCTCCATATCATTGAGAATTCAATACTATTGAAATGGTATAAATATAAAAATAATAAGACATTTTCCCCCCCGCAATTTTTCCCTATTTTATGGGACCCACATTATTAGTATATTATTAAGGTAAATGGAAAAAAAAATCATTTACAAGTTATCTTTTTTTTGCTTTTAGGTTTTCTTCATTAAACTACCTTACTGCTAATAAAAAACTAAATTTAAATGACTTTTTCCATTTAAACACATTACATCAATGGCCACAGTAGCCCCCAAAAAATGCTTGGACTCACAAGCATCAATTTACAGTCTAGCTGCTAAAACGCCAAACCTCCCCCCTTTTGTCCGCTCTTTTATCTTAAAAGTGTCTAGACTAGTATCTGCTGCATGCAGTTTTCATACTTTTTTCTTTCCTCATTGCATCATTTGCTTTTCTCATAAAAACCTCTGATGGACAATGCCATTCAAAGCCTTAAACACGCCCTTTCCCAAAGGGTTTTTTTGATAAATTTATTTTATAAAATATAAGCGTCTTATTGTGTTAATGATACTCTGAATAAATAAATGATTATTACTTTTATATATATTTATTTTATTATTTAAAAAAAAGCAGCTATGGAAGTTAAATCAGATGAAAAAACCCCCATTTATCTTTAGGCATCTTTAAAAAATGAAAAATTGCATAAAAAGGGGATATTGAACCATCTCTTATTGAGATATTTTTAATTTTTTTTCAGGATATTTTAATTTAACTGTAAAAAATTTTTTGCTCCCAAATATAACAAAACATAACAGGTCTGTTTGTTATTAAAAAATAGTGTACACTATTTTTTTTTTTTTATACCCAAGCGCTCTAATTGAAGGTGTTTTTTAGGACTAAGTGTGTAAAAAAAGTGAAAAACATTAAAAACTATTTCAAAATAAAAACCCTTAAAAAATAACTTTTAATCTACTAAAAGGCGAAAATGTTTTTTTTTAAATAAAATATTATGGTAAAACTCAATTTTTACAATTCATGCAAATATATGAACAAAAAAAAAAATGCTGATAAATTTAGTTCAACCCTAAAAAAATTTTTTTTAAGATATTAAAATTTTGAAACCCCCTTTCCTAGTACGGCCCCGATAAAATTCTGATATACCAACTTAAATCTAAAAAAAAAAAATTTTAATATATAAAAAATATTCCATTGCCAACCTAAAAATGTTACTTGGACAAACTATAGTAGTAGTTTCTTATAAAAAATGCAGATGGGGAAAAAAATTTTTTTTTTTAAAACGCAAAAAAGATGGGGTTTTGGGATCATTGAACACTTGCTAAGGTCTCTTTTAAAAAAAAAAAAGTTAATAACAAACCTTTTTTTTAAAAAAAAATCAATAAAATAATGAATACTCTCAAAATATTGAAAAAAAAAAAAATTTACTGCTTTTTTTAATTTTAGAAAAATCAGAATGGACCCAAATCTATACAGTGATAGATAGGGGGTTTTTCCCATTCCGAGGTTTGAATGATTAAAAAATTCTTATTGACCGAGTAATGGAAAATTCTCCCCCCGCTTGTAAGTAATCCATGAAGATAGGGGACGCGGTAGAGCGGCAGCGTTTTTTTGAAAAAAATTTCAAGGACACAAGGCGATCTTCATTTTTTTTAAAAAAAAATTTAAAAATTTCCCCCTTTTGGCAGATTTAGCGGAAAAAAAATTTTTCGGGGTTGAGGGGCCCTTTTCAGCCCCCTTTTCCCCCCCGTTAATGTTGATAAACTTTTTTTTCCCCGAAAGCATCCCCAAGACCAAAAAAATTTTTCCCCCAAAGGGGGAAAAAAATACGATTTATTTACAGCTTTGTCCCCCTTTTTTTTTCTGGAGTATTTGGGGTGAGCCCATTACAATTTCGAGTTTTAAACAAGATTTTCGTGACGATTTTATAATGTAATTTGTTTTGAGTGTGCTGCAGCGCTACACGTATATTGAATTTGTATTTAATGTTTTAAGGTTATTGCGTATGATTTTCACCTTTAATATTCCCACTGTTATACAGCATAATCTGCTTTTTAATAAATTAAATTAAATTCAATTGAAAATACAAATCCAATGTCTGTTTAGCTCAAAAAATTTAAAGGTGTAGGGCCCAATGCTATGCCCCTTCGATAAAAAATTCCCCCAATATGAAAATAACTGTCGGTTGGCCCCGCCGATTCGGGGCAAAACAAAATTCCACGAAATAATTTAATGTGTTGCCTACTTACCCCTGATAAATCAGTTGAAGTTAAAACATTATTTTTATGAGAGCCGGACTACCTTTTTTTGGATTGATCAAAACCTTCTTATTTTAGTGATTAGTGTTTTTAAAAATTGTGACTATAATTTTGTGTTTTTGTTTGTTCATAATATCTAAAAAAATAGAGGGTGTATGGTTTTGTCTTGAAAACCCCAAGGGTAAATCCCGGGTTTTTTTTAAATTTAGGTAAGTATTTTTTATATTTAAATTGGTGCTTCTTATAAGACGTAACGTTAGGAACCAAAAATAATAATATATAATTTTTGAATAATAGAAAATGAAAATTTAAAAGGAATTATTAGTGAAAAATAAGGCAATCTTAACTATCTTTTAGATGTTTCCACAATGTTTTGTTTTCTGTGGATTATTAAAAAGAAATGGGGTTTCATTTAGGTACTTTTATTTCATTTAAAAATTTTGGGACACTCTTTTAAAGGGTTAAAATTTTGATTACTGGGCAGACCAGGCAAATTTTAAAAACAGGTCCCTCTAATTGAATGAAAAAAATAAAATTTTGGCGGTTTTGGGGGTGATTACAAAAAAAAAATTGGCAATGTTTCTTTTTTAGATATTCATCATCAAAATTGAAAATCAAACTAACCTTTTTTTTATTTCCTTTTTTTGCACAAAATTTTTTTTTTTTTTCACTAAATTGGGCCCAATATTTAAAAAAAACCAATTTTTAATTTTTTTTTGTTTATTTTACACCTTTTTACACTTTTTTTTTTTTAAAAAATATGGTGCTGCCTTTGAATTTAAAAAATTCCAATTTAATGGAAAAAAGATGTAAAATAAATAAAAAACAAGGTTTTAAAAGGTGTTTATAAAATATCGTGTGCCCTTTTAAAAAAAAAAAGGTAAAAAGAAAAAATTGTGAAAATAAGGTTAGTTTAATTTTCAACTTTTTTGAATTTTTGGAAAAAAAACGTTGCCAAAAAGTTTTTAATCAGCCCCCCAAAAACCCCGTATCCAAATTTGATCAAAATCGGAGAGGAGGCAACTTTCGGAAAAAATTTGTTTAAAAATAAATTGTTTTTTTGGTTTTTTTTAATCTTGCATTATCAACTTTTAAGCTCGACATACTGTACACACATAATATTTAACGGATCTGACAATGGATACTCAGGTCCCAAAGGTTATAAACATTTTTAACCACTGTTATTCTGTCTCTGAATGTTTGTTATTAGTGAAAAGTATATGCCTAAAAAGCAGTTATAAAATTTTCATTTTTTTAAAGTACAACCAGAATCTTATGGTTAGATTAAACTCATTTACACTATCTTGCCCTTTTTTTACCCAAAAATTTTAAAAAATACTATCATACAATGTTTAAATTTTTTTAAAAAAAAACGTGTTCTTATTTTTTTCAAGATTTTTTTGGAAAAATACAAAACTTCCAAAAAAAACGACCATTTTTTAAAAGAAGGCAGTAAAGTGGCTTTCCATATTATATCAAGATATAAAAAATAATATTACACAATAATTTTAAAAAATTTTATAGCAGTATCCTTTAATAACCAACAATTTTTTGAAAAAAAAAAAAAAAAAAAGAATATTGGAAATTTTACATTTGACGATGTCAATTTTATAGATATAACAAAAATTATAAATCCGGCCCCGACCTACTATTTTTCCAAAATTGGGGGCCCCCCCCTTCCCGCTGCCCTGCACGCCTGGACAATTTTGTTCACAGTTTGGGTTCCATACACCTTTAAACTTCCTTGGTTTGCTCCCCAAACCAGTTTTTTTAGTTAGGAAAAGGTCTCAAAGTGGCATTAGATGAAAAAAGGTTCGTTCCTTTTTTAAAAATCTTGTAAAAGGTTTATTTGTTAGCCTTATCATTTTTTGGTAAATATAGATCATTTAAAGGAGATTTTAAATAGTAAGTGGATAATGGGCACAAAAATCGTCAAATTTTTTTAGAGTCTATCATTCAAATATTCACTGTATACTGTAAAATTCAATACCATGGAACTTTAAGTTTTTGCCATTACCGAATTCAGTAAAGATTTCGAAAAAATATCGAATTTTCTGGATTCTTATCAAATTGCTGAGTAAGCTGCAGATCTGGAATAGGTCTACCGAGCGATTTTATATGTACTTTGTCCGCAAGCGAAAATCGGGCGGTTTAAAAGATTTTGTACATTATTTGCCATTTCCTTATTATTTAAACATGGTAAAGCGAGACAGCAATGAATAAAACAATACCTCATGCTAACGAATCAAATCGTACAAAACAGCTGGCCGAATGCGAAAAAATATGTGATGTGGGAGTACTACGCAGCGGTTGCAGGTTTAGGTGGATGGTCAGGGCGAAAATAATTACCGTTACGTAAAACTTCTGTAAGTTAAGGAATAAATGGCGCGAATTGGAGGGAATTAGACTGGGTGTCAGGCAATTGGCAATAAAAATTAAATAAAGTAAAAATCAATATTTTTAATTAATTTTTGGTTTAATTTATTGATTATTTACATATTTAGTCTCGGGTGGCTACAGCTCTTTCGCCCTTATGGACCAGCCGCCACTGCTCTAAAAGTAATAATAGATAGCCTGTGTTACCATGTGACTCTTAGTCCAAAACTTTTAACCCCTTTTGAGGGCGAAAAAGGTTTACCTATGTCACAAAATTTGTTTATAACCATCAGCTGTCATAATCCTTTTTGCCAGTCACACTTCTGTATTAGTCTTAAATATTATATTTCGATTTTTGCCCTTAACTTTAGGGGTAACTACTTATATACGAGATTATCGGTTAAACACCCCTTTCTAATCTGAGGTGTATTCAGTGATTATGTTCTATCCCACTTATAGTATGTGGTCTGTAAATAAAGTAATAGTGGAGCAGAAAACACTATGCTATGCTTAAAAATACTTGATAGCCTTTTCTTCTTTTGCTATGAAAAACATATTTTGTTTAGAAAATAAAACAATCTCTTGCCTTTTGTAAATTTTACACGTTTTAAGAACACTATATAAGTTTTTTGAAGTATTACAATGCGATATGTCAGAAACGGTTTCCATATTTTTATATAATTTGGTGACTTGGTATGTACAGGCTTATTCATTTTAAAGTAAACAGGGCTTTATTTTTGAACTTCCCTGTACTTTTTTTTAAAACGAATATAGCCATTTTGTGTATTTTTTTCAGTAGAATTCAATAATTTAATTAGAAAAACATTTGAAAAAAAAAATAAAAGGTTACAGCACGAGTGACGTATTTTTTAAAAGGAATACCCCGTATATTTTTATATCTATAGATAGAGTTTTTTACAAGAAATTCAGTGATATAGAGGTTGCTGGGTTTATTTCCTGCGGTTCTGCTGCAATTGTCTAAAAACTGCATGATACTATAAGCAGAGTTTCATCTGCAAAAATCTGGCTGCCTCAGGTTACAGGTACTTATTTGTCAAAGTCAAGAATTTTAAAAATACGTTTATTACTTTTTGGAGTAGTTTTATAATGAGGTTTTCATCAGAAGAACGGCTTTAAATTATATTATATGCTAAAAATGATATGATATGTCTATTTCTAAACCAAGCAGCAAAATTACAATAAACGGAAAAAAATTAAAATACAGAACGAGATAAAATATGGAATAAGTACACTTATAACAAAAAAATATAATATTACTAATAATTTAAATGTTCCATATGACCCCCGTTTTTTTTCGAAACATGATCTATAAACCCTCTTTAGCCTTTCTAAGCTCGCCGATATTATTTGAGGTTCTTGGTTAAGACGATTACTATCATTTACATTTTTTTCTCTCATTTCTTGCGTGTTTTTTGGTAAACGACATTCTTCAAGTGACCCAATAGAAAAGTGTCCAAAATTGTAATATCTGGACTGTTAGGTAGCCATCTAATAGTGCCATAACATGTATCGGCGATTGAGATACTGCACAACTTGACGACAGCATGGGGCGGCGCTCCGTCTTGTTGCCAAATTATCTTGCGATACGTTTCGAGTGGCAATTCTTCTAAATGTTCTTAATATTGTTAAGCACACCACACCAGACATGAAGAGAAGACCTTCCTTGGTATTTAATCTCTTGAAATTTTCTGGGATTTTGTCTTTCCAGCTGTGCGTATGGAGTCGGTTAAAAATTCCCGATGTAGTGAACGTAGCTTTATCCGTCCAAAGAAACGTTTGAAACAGGGTAGGATCGTTATCTTGTTCATGGATTAAAATTTGGAAAACAAATTGAAAGCGAAGTTCCTTTTGTTCACATGTTAAATGCTGCACTGGAAGAACGTTATATGGAAGATACTTAAAATATTTTAGTGTTCTCTGAACCGTCGCATAGGTTACTCTTCTTCTTGCAGGGCCATACCTCAAGTCTCTAACTGCGTCAGTAATTGACTTCATGGGATACAAAGTAAAATAATTTAGAATAGCTCGATCCCGGTTTCTTTTTCTCATTGTAGTCCTTTTTCTAATATGTAACGATTTTGTTTCTTCGAATAAGACCTTCAGTGTTAAAATCGTTTTTACTGATATATTTCGGTGGAAATTTGCAACATATCTTCGTTGTGTTTCCTGGCGTTTTCTCCACATTTATAATAGAGAGTTATAATTTGAAGCCGTTCTTCTGATGAAAACCTCATTATAAAACTACTCCAAAAAGTAATAAACGTATTTTAAAATTCTTGACTTTGACAAATAAGCACGTGTGACCTATGAAGAATTTTAGAAACAGTATCTTTATTATACAAATAATATTGGTTTAATAATACTAAGAATTATTCGTATAATACTAGAAAAAATCTTAACTATATTTTCCAAATCCATGTTCTACTTTAATAAAAAAAACTCTTTTTCCTACGAGCGTGCGGAAAAGTCCACTTTTCCGCACGCATTTGAGTGCGCAAAGTTGCACTTTTCGCACGGCTGCAAAAGTAAAACTACTCTAAAATCTTACAGTTAAGCAAGATTTATATGTATTTTAGTAATTGTAGGCTATTTCATGCAATATACGAAGCCATTGCAAGTTTTAGTTTATTCTCTTTTTTGTTTGTTACTTCGTAATTTTCAATATTTCAACTAAAACACAAAAAAACATTTTCTTAATTACCCTGTATAATAATAATAAATGATTATGACAAGTCAGGCAACAATATGTAATCTTGGTGATTTTAACACATGTCAGATTTTTTCGTCGTTTCCATATGAACAAGCAATTGCACAAATGAATTTCAATACAAACAAGCATTTTTAATGAAAAGGCGTCATAGTATCTTTTTTTAATTAAATAAAAATCCGACAAAAATAATTATTTAAAATGAGTAGTTCCGATGAGGAGCTACCAGATTCTATCCTGAATGCAGCAAATACCGTAAGTTTGAATTTATTACCAGCAAAATCTCGTGAAAAATATGAGAATCAATATAGTCATTTCGAAAACTGGTGCTCCAGCAAGGGGACAAAAAGTATTAAAGAAGAAGTGTTCTTGGCCTATTTTGCAGATTTGCAAAAAACATATAAACCTAATACTTTATGGAGTAAATACTCTATGTTAAAATGTGTCCTCAAAGTGAAAAGGAACCTTGATTTAAGTTCATATTTCAAGCTAACATCACTACTTAAACACCAAAACGTGGGATACCGGCCAAAAAAATCAAAAACTTTCAGCAAAGAAGAAGTTTCAAGATTCATGAAAGAAGCACCTGATAATATTTACCTTCTAATAAAAGTTGCTACAATTTTTGAATTAGCCGGTGCTTGTAGAGAGATGAACTTACAAAAATAATGATTGATGACATACAGGATAATGAAAATTTGATAGTGGTGAAAATTCCTGACAGTAAAAATAACACTTCCAGAATCTTTGTAGTGTCCGATGAAACAAATAACGGACTTTATCTGCAATTGTACCGTAAATATGCAAATTTGCGAAAACCACATACCCCACACAGACGTTTTTTGTCCAGTATAAACAAGGAGCATGCAGTACGCAATGTGTGGAATAAATTCAATAGATAAAATGCCTTCAGAAATTGCTGCATATCTAAAATTAAAAAATCCAGAAGAGTACACTGGACATAGTTTTCGTCGATCCTCTGCGACTATGTTAGCGGATTCTGGAGAAGGAATTACCAATGTCAAGCGACTTGGGGGCTGGAAATCAACGGCTGTAGCTGAGAGCTACATTGATGAATCCACAAATCAGAAAAAGGATATGTCGAATAAAATATTGACCATGAACAACTCCCCTCCTGAGCTAAGTCAACCTTCATCAAGCCGTACAATAAGCGCTTCCATAAGCCACCCGCTAAATGAAATTACAGGTTCTGCACTTAATTTACAATATGCTAATAACTGTTCTTTTGTAGTAAATGTTATCAACAAATAATTTCCATTTATAAATATGTTGTAGAAGTTCTTTCAGATTAAACATAATTTAAAAAATAATCATTGCTTTAATATTGGTATTATCTGACGCTCGTAGGAAAAATTTGTTCCTAACGCTTGCGCAAAGTGATACTTTTCCGCACGCGACTGCCGTTGCCGAACGACGCGAAGCGGAGTTCGGGCAAGCAGTCGCGGAGGAAATTAGGAAAATAACTATATTTTACGACTCAAAAAATGTTTAATTATTCACCTGCTATTACCATTATAATATTGTCTTTTTTCTCATTATATCATATAATTTTTTATTTTTCTTATTTATTATAGCAATATTATTATTATTATTACTATTATTTTTTACATGACCATCGCTGTAGTGCTCTTCATAAATGTAAGCGCCACTCTACAACCCCTCAGAATTAAATAAATTAGCCGCAACAGATGATGAAAGCACACACCCAAAACAGCATAAAATTAGCATGTTCAAACATACCAACTGGTCTAAAAGCCCACAATCCGGCGATGATCTAAAACGTATCAACTTGAGATAAAACTCTTTGATAAAAATGATGACGCATACGCTCATTAAAGCTCGCGGAGTAGTAATTATTATGCCACCAATTAAAAAGGTATATAGATAGTGTCGGTAACACAGATAACTGTAAAATTAAATGGTGCAATATGGTTTTCGTTGTATGTAGGGTAAATTGCTTTTATTCCGATGAATATTTATGATTTACGGGAAATTGAGCGTGAATTTCTCTACCCGTATGTTTCCGCGTCGTATCTGTTTATTTAAAAGCGTCGCTATTTTGAAATTAAAAACATCATCAGTTATTTAATGAAGTTTTTTATAATCGTATGTTAAAAACTTTTACCATTAAATAATAATAATTTTTTTTAACAAGAAAGTGAGTTTTATTTTCATAATGTTGTTTTAAAATCAGTGACAAATAAGACATGCAGACATTAAACCATTTCACATCATAAATGCATGCCTTAAAATCCATTTGAAAAATATTTCAAGAGTGAATTTTAACCAACGGACTGGCTTTCGAACACTTGCGTTAATTTGATTCCCGTGATTTTTTTTAATCTGAATCTTTTATTTCTTTTTGAAGTTTCCATAGTTTTTTAATTTACTTTCTGTGCTTACTATTTCTTCTTCTATTTGTATGTTGTCTTTCCTGCTACAATGTCAACATCTTTTTTTCAGGATATAAGCTTTTGTTTCATAGCATACTGTGGTTTACACTAAAAAAGTTAATCGCACAGAAGATCAATATTGTCCATGGTAGTTATTTTTGAAAAGAGAATTTAATATGGCTATCTTTTAAGATTAATTATAGAGGGTTGTCCATTTAATAAAAAGAGGTTAGGTCCAATAACTTTTTGCCTGACCTCCTAGTACCTATTCTAAACGACAGATAATTTAACAATTATTAAAAAAACTTTGTATAACATTTTTCTGAATCTTTTTTTAACTAAAAAAATATAGGATCATTCTGAAATTGACATTTTTAAAAATTTTCCCCGTATCTCAAAATTTTTCTAATTTTGAATTTTACAATTTTATGTTTGACCCATTGCAATATTGCTTTTTTGATTGCACTAACCGTTACGGAGATACCCTATAAAAGTGTCGATCATAAAGAAAGCATATATTGTTTTTGATCAATGCCGCAGAACCATAAGAAAGACTTGTAGTAGCCCATTGGATCTACACGGCCATAATAAGACCCATGGTAACTTACGGTTCCATAGTGTGGTGGTCCAAAACAGAACAGATCACGGCAAAACATAAGCTAGATCAAATTCAAAGAATAGCATGTATAAACATCACAGGTGCTATAAGGACTACACCGACTAGAGCTATGGAGGTGATATTGAATCTCACCCCCCTTGGTATATTTGTAAGGGAAGCGGCTTTGATGACTCTAACACGCCTTCGCATGGTCGGTCTAGACACTAATGTAGGCACTGGCTCAACTGGACGACGCCTGTGGAGGGATGTTACAGGGGAACTTCCAATTCTACAGGCAAGAGCGGACTCAGTTGCAGCAAGGTTTGTTTTCAATAAACCCTACACAATCAACATAAGAGGAACAAAACCAATAAAAGGCGAGTCTAAAGGAACCATTAGCCTGTACACTGACGGCTCTAAGACCAAGGTGGGCACAGGCTGTGGCATATACTCACCAACCATAAACCTGAAAATCGGATGGACAATGGGCGCCGAACCCAGCGTGCTTCAATCCAACGACAGCCATAACCTAAGGCTTACGAAATTAAAGCCGCAACATCGCCAACCATACGATCTGTATTTATACAGACAGTAGGCAAGCATTACTAGCCCTGAAAAGACCACGAATTACTTCGGGACTAGTACTAGAATGTCATCAAGCCCTGACTAACATCTATCTAAATAATGTGGTCAACCTAGCCTGGATCAAGGGACATGACATATCTAAAGATAATCATACCGCTGACTCGCTGGCCAGGGCGGCTGCGGGACGGAAACTAGTTGGTCCCGTCCCCACCACTGGACTGACAACAGCAGCGATTAAAGACATCATTAAAGAATACTCCCATCGACTGTTTAAAGGGAAATGGGATGATACTACAAACTGCAATTTTGCAAAAATAATGCTGAGCTATCCAGACAAGTCAATAGCAAAAAAAACCTTATGATGTCCAGAAGGAACCTCCGAACACTAACGGGCGTTCTAACTGGCCACTGCGGGCTACGAGGACACCTATTTAAAATGGGTCTAACGAACACAGGATTATGTAGAGGCTAGAACAAAAGATGAGACCGCGGAACATTCTTTGCGATTGTCCCGCCCTCACATTCGAACGGAACTCCCTGCTCACGAATTGGCCATTACTGGCCGAAATTAGGGAGATTCCACATAAAGACGTCGTCAACTATTTTAAATCAATAGGTTGGACGACGCAGTGAATCTCCCGCCTGTACAAGAGGAAGCACAAAGGACCTACTGAGGTCTAGGTGCAGTGGTATATTACCACCCTCTGAACATTCAGATCAGTGTCGATCAGGGACACACTGTTCAGGGTGTCCCATTTTGGGTACTTTTGCGGGGTATCTCCGTTATTTTAAAGTTAGCGGGATGCGGTTTTCGCGACATTTTGCTGCTCGTGAAGCTAAAGACAGAGCATTTTTGAAAATATTGCATTTGGGGATCCCCCTCGTATCTCCGTTATTACAAGAAACAAAAATAAATGTAAAATATTTGTCTATCTTGTCGGTTTTTTGATCGATTTATGGTTGAATTTCCAGAACCAGTTTATTTTCGTTCTTTTAGTATTTTTATTTAATTGATATTTATCAATTTCTTTAAATAATGGCAGCGTAAAAAAATTATGAAAAATTTGACATGCGGGTATGTTTTATACAGAGTAATAAAAATTCTGAAGATGCTTAGGAATTTTATTTCCAAAGGTAAGTAAGCTATAATGGCTAGGAAAATCTCTATTATTATTATATGTTTGTGTTTGTTAGATATTCAGAAAGAAGGCAACCGTTTCCTGAGATATTTGCTCGTTTAAAAGCCAATTTAGTTGAGCACGGATCCTTTGTTCG
>JAHBCN010023534.1:0-12594 GCA_019359885.1 Listronotus oregonensis | reverse complement strand
ACGTTTCCCATTTTTAAAGGACTTTTTTTTAATTGCTGTCCCTTTTGCTCGATATGATAACAAGCCACTCTTACTGTTTTTAACACTTATATTTACAATTATTTTGTGGGAACAAAAAAAAATAATAGATAGACTTTAGGTAAGCCAAAATCAATTATTCTTCTAAAAAGTTTTACTTTAGAAGAGAGTTAGTTTAAAATATCCTTTATAATACAAAAATTAATAAACTATTCTTAAAACCTTATAAATTAATTAGATATACTTTTGAAAATTTACCGTAGTTTCTCTAAGAAATTACGAAACAAGATTAGAAAGGCAAACATTAACTTTTTTTCAATAAATTTATAAGTTTTTTGACCTACATGAAAAATGTTAGAATTTTTTTCTAAAAATAGTAATTGTTATTAAAAGTTAAAAAATATATTCAAGCAAATAGACAGTTACTGCTTAATAATTTTAAGTTACTTAACAATAAATGCCTTGTTTAAATTGAAAAAGAAATAAAAAAAATAGTTAACTTACTTATTTCAAAAATCAAAGTCTTATCCTAGAATTATTGGTGTTTTTATTACGTGCCAATATAAAAATTAGCAAACAATTCAAGAAAATTACAATTTTTTAACAGCAAGTTACTTGTGAAAACAAAAAATAATTAAATAGAGTTTAAGTTACCCAAAATCAAAATATTTTTTTAAAAATGTTTAGTTTTAATGACGGTTAGTTAAAAATCAATTCTAAAAACCTAATAAATGAATTTAGAAACTAAATTAATCTTTTTATCCAAAATAATTGATTAAAATACTTTTAATTTTATTAAAAATAATTTAATTTTTGCTTTTCCGATTATATTTATTAAATAAATAAAACAAATTATTTAAAACAAAAGAAAACTGCAAAAATTACATAAATAAAAAAATTATTTTTTCTCTTTTGTACAGAAATTTTTGGTCAAAATTAAATTATATTTTATTTTTCGTCTTATAAAAAATATTTATATACCTTTTTATCCAGAAAAGTTACTATAACTGACCACAACTAACCACAATAGGCAAATAATCCACTAAAATTATTATTTTATATTCACAATTATTTTGTGGGAACAAAAAAAAATAATAGATAGACTTGTTAACCTGTTACGTTACCTGCTGCCGAAAGATCGTTTTCGAAGCTCAAGCTTATAAAAAACTATTTAAGAAGTACCAGCCAGAGAAGGCTAAATAGTCTAGCAATTTTAAGTTAGAAAATAAATTTTCCCAAAATATTAACTTTGATCAAATAATCAACGCTATAATGTTTTATAAGGTTTAAAGATTTTTATTTTAAGGTTAACTAATATTTGCTAATAATTAAATGTGTTACAGCAGTTACCGTATCGGTTATATATTTTATTTTGCTGTGAATAAAAAATATACGTTTAATATTATTTTGTATTCTTTTTTAATTAACTTAGGTACCTATTACCTACTAAATATAAGTTGATATTAGTCCCTTATTATACCGAACTACCATGATATGAAATACCGTTAAAATGCTTAAAGGGGACGTGACACCCAAACCTTTTTAGGGTGCCACGGGGTTTTGCTTCATCGTTAGGCGCCATCAAATGGGCTAGCCCAACGGCGCCGATGGTCCTAGATAAGCCACTGTTCATAACTTTTTAAGTGTTGGTTTTATAAAACAAATACAGGATAAGAAAAGTTTTCTTACTATATTTCCTACAACAAAGGATTACTTAGCAAAATAGCAATAAACAAATGAACATTGCAAAAACTGGATTTTTTGGACCCTTGGATTTCTCTACGGACCTCCATATTTTGCCCAATAAAACTTCGTGCTATGGTGAAACAGCATGCCAAATTTTGTTGAAATCCATTTAATACTTTTTGCACAATAATGTTGCAATACAACTTTGTTTAAAAAAATGGCTGCAAGCTGGGTAGAGTCAAAGACAATTGTAGTTATAACTACAATTGCTTGTCTTTGGTAGAGTCCAAAATAATAAACTTGGACATTTGATTTTTTTACATTTTTTTTGATAAATTTAAATCGGATTGTTTGGGTGCCCTCAGTAATTGTATAAAGTTATGTACAGGGTGGGCATTTTATTAGGGTCCCATGCATTTTCTCAGAAACTGCAGACTATTGAAAAATAAAGATGGGACAAAAGTTTATTGGATTAATTTATACTTTTAATTAATTTTACTTTTACATATACAGGGTGTTATTGTGTTGGTCGACGGTGTTCGCTTCCTTATTTTAAATGGGACACCCTATTTATTATTATATAATTAGAAAGCGCTTTCAAAGACAAGTTCAACGATATGTAACAGTATGGGTCTGTGTCACAACGTCTCGGATTTATTGAAGTTTTGCTTTAATTTTTTACCTATTTTTAAACTAAAACAAATACGGTAAATATTCTTTTTAAATTTGTTCACGTAAAAAGAATTACAAAAGCTTATTTTATCTATATTAGCAGGCAATTTTTTTTAGTTTTAAAAATGTTACAGTGTTGCCATGTTTGTCTATCGTAAAATTTCTTGAGTTTTTTATATGCAACCTCCTGTATATAATACCAAAGCTATATAAAGAATTAAAAGACCTTTTTAATGATATACAGGGTGATTGGTAAGTAGAGGCGAAAAATGAAGAACCGAATTAATTTTTTAATTTTGAGTCGAAAACCAACTTTTTTTGCAAATTCTTCTTAGTTTCTAAGATATTTTACTATAAAGTTTTGGCAAAAAAAATCAAATGGGTGGGTGTCGCTAATCTTAGTTGGCGCTTTCAAACTATTATGTCATATTAAATCAAGTTTGACCTTTGTCAAAAATTAGACACTTGTCAATCTGCTATTGAAAAAATCACAAGAAAATGGAGTTTACTAACGAAGAATACGGTGATATTGTACATTTGGATGGGTATTACATAATAATTATTAAGCATGTGCACCAAAGTTAGACACTTTGGTCCACATGCCATAACCACAACTAAGATTAGCGACACCCACAATGTGATTTTTTTTTGGTCAAACCTTTAAAGTGAAATCTTGGAAGCGCAGGAAAATTTGCAAAAAAAGTATTCTTGGTTTTCGATTCAGAATTAAAAAATTAATTCGGGTCTTCATTTTTCGCCTCTACTTACAATCACTTGTATAACAATTGCGATGTACTGTTTCGAACTTATGAATAATTGTATTCAGGAAAAGTATTTTTCTTTTTCCAAACATACTACACCTTGTATACTTTATATTATGAATTAATAAAGGGGATTTGGTTTACTCATCTTAAACCAAATTTATTGTATTGATTCATAATATTAAGTATACAAGGTGTAGTATATGTTTGGAAAAAGAAACATATGACTTTTCCTGAAGACAATCATCCATAAGTTCGAAACGGTGTCTCGCAGACCTATGTTGTAATACATCGTTGAAAAGGTCTTTTAATTCTTTATATAGATTTGTTATTATATACAGGGGTTTGCATTTAAAAAATTCAAGAAATTTTACGATGGACGAAACATGGCAGCACTGATTTATTTTTAAAACTTAAAACATTTTGCCTGCAAACGTAGATAAAATAAGCTTTTGTATTTTTTTTTACTTGAACAAATTAAAAAAAAAAGGAATATTTACTGTCTTTCTATTAATTTAAAGGTGGGTGTCCCATTTAAAATAAGGAAGTGAACACCGGTGGCCAACACAATGAACACTCTGTATATGTGAAAGTGGAATTAATTAAGAGCATAAATTAATCCAAGAAACTTTTGTCCAAATTTTTTTTCTCAAAAGTCTGCAGTTTCTGAGAAAATGTATAGGACCCTAATAAAATGCCCACCCTGTACAATCGCTAGGGCAAATAATTGTTTAAACAAATGAAAAAAAGATTTTTTGCTCTGAAATTTTCCTATTAGTAAAATATAAATAAAAATATGATAATAATTCCATATGCTAGAAGCTGATATTTATTATTATCTATAAATTCTCCAACCTTGGCAGTCTGTATCTTGACAACCAACAGACTGATTTTCGATTTCGATAGATTAAAGGAAGCGTCTTTACAAGTACTTTTAATCCATATTTTTAGTAAATCATCAAACATTTTTGAAAATAGTCAGTTTGTTTATAAGCAAAAATTATTTTTATAACTTTAAGCGATTGCTAAGGTCGCCCAAATGATTTTTTTTTATATTATTATGAACTATAGTCAATTCAAAGCCGCACTGCTGCCTTAGTTCAACGGGTTCAAATTGCATTTTTTTTACCGTAAAAAAATTGTGAAAAATCAGTTTTTTTGATGTAACTCGAAAACTACTGATTTTAGGAAAAAATTGTTATAGTCAAAATTAATGGTCTAATAAAACTACATAAGTTTTTTTTTTGTATAAATTTTTTGTAGCCCTCTTAGTTTTTGAGGTCTTAACGATTTAAATTTGAAATAAAAACTTAAATATCTTAAAAACTTAAAGAGTCACGAAAAAATATAACAAGCAAAAAATATGCCTTTTGGTTAGCTCTATAACAAAAGTTTTATACACATTTTTAATAAAATAAGTAATAAAGGAGATATAAGCAAAAAAGTGATTTTGATCATTAAAAATTTTGCTAATAACAATATTTTATTGGTACAAGTAAGTATACCAGCTCCGATCCATTTAAAAATTAATTCAAAATATTCTATTTATTAGAAAAGCAAACTAATACACATAAGGCAATGAGGGATAACCTAGTGGCACGAATATTTTATTTAATTTTTGTTTGATCCAATAACTCTGTACCCATACCAATCCACTTGAAACTTTAACTAAAATAAAATTTAAACTTTTTTTAATTGAAAAAAAAATTGGTGCCTCCTCTATCTGGGTGTTATATACCTGGTAAATATCTCAAAAACTAAAAGGGCTACAAAAAAATGTATATAAAAAACTAAAGAAGTTTTATTAGACCATTAATTTTGAATGTATACTTTTTTTCCTAAAATCAATAGTTTTCGAGTTACATTAAAAAAACGATTTTTCACGATGTTTTTTAAGGTAAAAAAAATGCAATTTGAATCCGCTGAGCTGAGGCAGCAGTGCGGCTTTGAATTAACTATTTTTCATAGTAATATAAAAAAATGCTTCATGCGGTTCTCTTATAGGCTTGGTTTTTTGCGGTGGCCTCCCGGTCTTTATCTTGTAGGAAATTTAGTTAAAAGAACTTTTTCCCTGCTTCAATTTTTCTCTACTACCAATACTTACAAAATTATAAGCCGATTTATTTTTAAATTTAATTAAACTATTTTGGATCATAATTTCGTAACCAGTAGAGCAATTTTTTTTTGCACGTTGATCTAGCTTTTTAGGTAGATTCGTATTTTATAATGAAAGACACATCATTTCATTTTAAATTCCAATGTTAGCACACCTCAAGAGTGAATAAAGCACGCCTGGCCAACTTCTTATGGGGATACTGGAAAAAGTGACATTTGACAATTATATCATTGCCAGGGAATAAGTAGATATCTATATTTTTCCATATTTTGCTTTGTAGTAACTTGGTAGTAAATTTCTAGATGGCGAAACGTTGATTTTTTTTTAACCAATGAGAAGTGAGAATTATTTATATCCCTTTTTAACCATAAATCCCCGTGTTGTGTTGTGTTTGCGTCGGCCATTTTCTATTCTAGTATTTGGGTTGTAAGTGTTGACTTTGGGTTGACTGTTTTAAATTGTATTTTTTGGTTTTAAATTTGCGTTCTTATTTTTTCCACACTATTGTGAAAAAATGATAAGGTAAGATATGTTATTTAAATATTGTAGTAAGCCTTCTTCGATATTAAACCAAGATTCTTTGTAAATATCTTCGCAATGGCACCAACACAGCATGTAGGCTGAAATATTCTTGTAATTATCCATGTTGCAGAAACGCCTATTATAGTAAAATTGTAAGCACAGATTTAAGAACAAAAGTTTCATTCTTTTCTTCGAGATCCCTTATCGTTAGAAGCTTGAAAAATTAAATGTACTTTAAGTCCCCAAAAGATTGTAAAAATGTTGTTTGTGAGGACCGTTGTTCAAAATTAAATTATGCAAATCTTGAGGATCCTTCCGCTTAAAATATAGAGCTGCACCTTGTCACCCTTTTATGAATTCATTTTAAAAGAACACAGTTACGGAAAATGTTTCGATTCTTTTCAAAATTTACCTCTCGAACCATTGGACAACCCTAAAATTAAAATTTTAAATAATGTTAATCTCTACCTTATTTACAAAATTTCAATTTCATGTTTAACTTGTCAGAGTAATCTCTTTTTTAGTGGAGGTAACCGACAAGCATTTATTTGTAATGTTTAAAGAGTTTGATAGCGAACGAAGGCTTAAATTTGCTATGAAGCAGTCAATCTTGTAAACAGACTACATGCTGATATTTACAAATATTTGGATGAGAATGTTTACAAGAATAAAATTGAAAATTTATTTAGGCAACAATATTTCGAACCTTACTGCAAGCTCTTTTTTCAGACTCTTTGTTCAGACCGTAATTTTATGAAATATTTAACCTAACTTTAAAAATAATATTTTACCATTTATTATAAATATTTATGTTTATTTTTCAATTACCACATTAATTTAAAATTCTTTATATATTTTTGCCCGCTGTCTGCTTCTGTCTTTGCCTAAATTAATAGCAAAAGTTCCCATATCATATTTTATATATTTTTTTAGTCTGTTTTGAATAAGCGAATACTTGCCTAGCTTCTTGTTTTATAGGAACCTTTCAGCATGATCTCATCCAACCCCGGCTGTGACAGTTTTAGAAGTATCTCATCCAACCCCGGCTGTGATAGTTTTAGAAGTTTTATGGTTAATTTTTAGAATATATTTTATTTTGCCTGTGTTATCTCAGGTATAAGAATTTATTTGTTATCAGAGAATATTTTTCATTTATTCTGAAATTTCATTTTTATTTTTATGTTTTATTTGTTACTGTTATTTTTGGAATGTAATTTTATGTTGTTGTTGTTTATTGAAAATTTGGGGCAAATGTCCCAAGATTTTCCTGGTTTTCTCAAAAATATTTGTATTTATAACAAATTAATGTATAATATATTGTTAATAATAACATTTTTTGTTTGCTTTATTTTTTGCAAGTTTAAAATTTTACCCAATCCTAACAAAAGGTAAAATTTTAAAATTATTAACAACTGCTTATTTATTAAAATAATCAGTTGTTAAGTAATGTATTTTAGCAAAATCTTATTTTTGTTGGAATTGGGGAAAAATAAAAGTAGAAATAAAATTTATAGTACTACCAGCGCATTCGCCTTTTTATTATATGCTTTTATTAGTTGATTGGCCAGGCGTTTGTCGCTACTGTACTGACAGAAAATAGTTGGTTCAGAAAGCACGAGGTTTGGATTTCTCTAACCCCTTTTTTATTCTGTGGAATAAAGGAAAAAGTAAGGTTAAATATATCCCCACCTGTACTTACTAAATCACCAAAATTTCATGAAAATATTCGAAGCCGTTTTTGACATATCGCATTGTAACACTTTGAAATACTCACCCTATAGAAAACTTGTATTTAGTCATTGTATATGACGGGTAAACCGTATGTTAAAATTATTTAATGCAGAAAAAAATACACTGTCTTTAATGTACTGTATGTAATCTATTAAATAGAGAAAAGAAAAGTTTGCAGCAAAATTCGAAGTCACAACAACGACACAGACTGATGATAAACACATGAATCTTCAGTAGATTTGTTTTAATAAAGATATTTAATAATTAAAATTGTTAATTCAAATAAACCGGATAAATACAGAACTACGTTCGGCTTAGTTCTCAGCTAGTTATTGTAAAGTAGCTAAAAATTTATCCATAATTCCTCATAAGACTTTATGACAACTGAAAATATTAAGTTTATGGGCTAAAAGTACATTGCCTATTTTAATAAAAAAAATACATACCCATACATATAGAAATATTCAGAAACTTTTTGCATTTCTTCAACATTAGTACACATTTAGGAATACGTTAGCCTATATAGAAGATTAATTTCCAAGTATATATGTCACGGTTAATGTAATAAAGTGGTTATTATGTAAATTCACCGGTAAATGTGAAAAATTAAAAAAACTGAACGAAAACTAACCGAAACTAACCACAACTAACCACAACAACCACAACTAACCAAAATTATTGGTTTTAACCAGAACGCACCAAAGTTGTTAGGTTTGGTTAGTTTTTGTTCAGTTTTTTTTATTTTGCACATGCACCGATGAATATACATAATAAACGCTTTATTACATTAACCGTAACATATATAATTAAAAAAAAATCGTAATACATAAAAAAAGTGTATTGTTTAAAAATAAAACATACATTATATATGTTCTATAGTTTTCGGGCGGATTCATGTTTGAGTTTGTTTTCTTTGGGATACTCGCCTTTTTTTTTTTTAAATGGGACCCCTTCGGTCCAGGTCCCGGGGTATAACGAACTGACCCTGGTTAGCCCTCTTGACCCCTATAAACTTGCAGATCGCCTGCAACAAAAAAGAAGAAAACCCCCCAAAAAACCCAAAATCAAAAATATTAATCTACTATTTTTTAATTAGGGTTCGGCCTCGATTTAATTTATCCACATTTTTATTAAACGTCATATTTCTGCGGTAAACGAATTTTACATAAGGTTCAAAAATAAAGTTTATTTGTTTATAATTGTGTTAATAACAGTGTAATTAAAAAAAATATATTGTTCTCGCCTTTTTAAAAATGTCGGATTACTCTTTTGCTTGGGACACCATGCATGTACTATTTTCTTTGAAGAGTTTTTCTGGAAAACGGCTAGCCTGACAAGTTTCCAACAAGAATATCTTTTTTATGTTATTTAGACCGCGAAGTCAGAATTTCTAGAGAAAAATTCAAAAATATGACGTTTAATGAAAATTAGTGATGAGTGAGACCGGTCTTGGTCCGGTCTTGGTCTTGGTCTTGTAGCAAGACCAAGACAGAGACCAAGACCAAGACCGCCTTCTCGCTTGCAAGACCAAGACCAAGACCGGGGTATGCAAGACCAAGACCGAGGAGGGCAAGACTACGCAAGGCCAAGTCCAACCTGCAAGACTCTTGCACTTTTGTCTTTTTTTTTTTTTTTAATTATAATATTCAATTTTCATATTCAATATACAGAGGTATTTCGTACAGACATGACTAAAAATGTGTCAAGAACTGCCTAAAAAGGTGATTATTTTATAAGTAACAGGTTTTCTTAATACAATAATAATTAAATCGATTACCTTGTTCTTTTAGAAAATTCAATAACATGTTTCAAAAATAATAGGATTGTGACTCAATGGTTCGACAAAGCTCCATATCTCCAAAACCGTTTACGACAGAGAAAAACTAGGAGTACAAAAGTTATAAAAGCTAAAAATTACTTACTTATTCCCATTTTTTTTAATTAGCTATCTAGTGATGCCACTTACAGGGTGGATCAAAAATTTCCTAAATCCAGAAATACATTATTTTTGTGCCACACTGTAAGAGGTGGCATTATTAGATTGCTCCTTAAAACTAACATATAAATGTAAAAGTGATGGTTTAATAAAAATATGTTTGTTAAGTTATACAGGAATACTTTTTATATAAATGGATTTTACATTTCACTTCCGGTTTAGATGGAAAAGTGTATGCGGGGGAGACGAGGATCGGCTCCGCGGATGCGGAGGTTAAGAGAGGCGGAGGCGGAGGTGAAATTTGAAGTGAAAAAAATTGAAATTCATTATTTATTAAAGTCAAAAATATTTATTTTAAATGGGTACATAACATACATATTATGTACATGGTACGCTTTCATAAACTAGTAATCAAAATTGAGAAGAGGCAGTCGAGCGGCCGCGTCGCCCAGCGTCACTCTTTGCGCATTGTATGTTATCGTAAATAAACCTCCGTTTAAACTCCGCATAAATTTTGCGGATGCGGAGGCGAAGATTAATTCTTTGCGGAAGTTCCACAGTAACGGAGGCAGAGTTCCGTTACAACCCTAATATCGAGCTTTGTCGCACCATCGAGCCACCTTGTATATGCAGAATGTTAATAAAGTATTTGTACCAAGTTTGTCCGGCAAATGTTTGACTCATTTAAAAATCAAAAGTTTGTTTGAACTAAAAAGCTTCCTAAATGATTTTTTTTAATCAGATATATTAGAATCATTCTCCTGGAAATTTCACATCTGGTTAAAATTGAAAGTCTTATTTTTTCTGCTCGCACAGTATACAGTTTTGTTTTGCTTTAATTTTATATGCTTCTTCAAAAAAAAATTAATAATTCTTATCACTAAAATGTTTTTATATGCAACTAAGTGTATAAAAGCAGGTTGTATCTCAATTTAACCAAAAATGAAGCGCTATAAATAAATAAACCCCTACATTTAAAATATGCTTTTAAATCAAATAATTTAAATGTACATGTAAGGTTAAAATTGGTATATTTTAAAATTTTAAATCAAAAAATATATTCTCCATCTTTATTTATTTGTAAGAATTTAAAAAAATATATTTTATTTAAGATTGCTTAATTTAAATTATTACTACCAAAAAAAGCAAGACCAGCAAGACTCTTGCAGCAAGACCAAGACCAAGACCAGGTGGTGCAAGACCAAGACCAAGACCAAGACCTTCTTTTGGCTTGCAAGACCAAGACCAAGACCAGACTTGCAAGACCAAGACCAAGACCAAGACTAGCCCGGTCTTGGTCTTGCTTTGCTCATCACTAATAAAAATGTGAATAAATTTAATCGAGGCCTCCCCTGTCGGCACGCCGCTGATTAAAATAATAATTTAGTAAAAACACTGAAAAGTACCTACTATTAAAAGCAATTTATATGCCACAACTCAGATGACTATCTGAAACGGTTCCAGAAATATAAATTAAAACCTATACCCCGGTTCCATCTTTGAAATGCCATAGCCACCTTATGACGCATTTGCGGTCCTAAGTTGATATGAACTTTTCTTTATAATTTTACAAGTAAAATTACACCTATAATTATTTGGCCGTTATTTCCGGACACTCTGTATATTATTGTTTATAGATCCGTCGAAAATGCCGGTCTTTGGCAGCCTATATCAACCGACTGACGATTTTAATATATCGAAAAAGGCGTCTTTACGAGTACTTTTAGACCAAATTTTGAGTAAAAATTTTCATCAAAAATTTGTGGAGATAGTCAATTAGTATATAAGCAAAAAAAACAATTTCAGAGGGCAACAAAAATGATATGATTTTCTTAAAGAAAAAAAAACATTTAAAAGCACGAGATCTCTAGTTTACGTGAAAAAAAGATCAAAAATCTAAATTTATTATACTAGACTCTACTTAATTTGCAATATTATTATACAAAAACTATCAAACCGAAATTTAAAGTGATTTTTCATTATAGTATAATAATCGTTTTGGTCATTCGGCCAATGGTGCGTCTCAGAAAAATCTGATGGTTCCAAAAAATCAGGCAAAAAACTACGCTTTTTTGACTTTCTTTTTATTTACTGCTTTTTTGCAACAAGCTTAATGCATTTTGCAATTTCCAACAATTAATCCCGACTTGTGGGAAATTCAATAAAGTCAATTTTGCTCTACTACCAGTACCATCTTTTAAGAAAAGGTGCATAGAAGCTGGAAAACCAAAATTCGTACAAAAGTTTGCTTTTATGTGTATTTTATATGAAAAAAACTCAAAAATAACCATTTCTTGTTTTAGAGAAAAAAAGTTAATTTAATTGCACTAGGACTTCTTTAAAGAATCGAAAAACAAACAAAATTGATCAATAGTGAATTTTTCGCGGAGGAAAGTCGAAAAAACCATTAAAATTGACAACTTTTTAAAAAATTCATATCTCGAACCCTTTTAAAGTCGGAAAGCTCATCTTCTGAGTCGGAAAAATGATTATTTATAAAATTTTTAAACGGTCTAAAAGCGGGCGCTGTCTGATGTGTCGTTTTTTCAGTAAGGGTTAGCAAAAAAACCATTTTGTTTGTTTTTTGATTCTTTACAGAAGTCCTATTGACATGGGCGTAGCGAGGTACGGGCAGGGAGAACTGTAATTCTGACGAACTTCATAACTTGCGACGCTTCTTATAAGACCTAAGAAGCTAACAGGCATAAAAGCTGGCTTGTGAAATCCAACTACCTACATGTGATGTGATCTCTAATATTATTTTTGTTTACATCATTTCTTACGCTAAAAAATGTCACATTTAACGACAAGGGTAGCGTAGTTTTTTTGTTATAGAAAAATAAATCATAAAACGTTTTGTGAAAACCCAAAAGAACTTTAAAAAAGTAGTAAAGATCCCTAAGTAAAATAGACATAGGAGCGGAGCGGGTGGGCGGGATGCGGGGTGAAAAGGTAGGCAACTGATTAGCCAATATTGTGCGCCTTCATCTGTCGCCGCTTTCATTCATTCAAGCTATTTCTGATTTTTATATATTTTTTTAATTACTACCTCCACTGCTCATGTGAGACTCATATAGTAAAAACAACGATCAAAACAAACAATATAATCTAGGATTTTCTTTGTTTGCCCCCCCCCTTATATACAATCCTGG